>PVHP010029744.1:0-22126 GCA_004024765.1 Zapus hudsonius
CATGGTGGCCCACGCCTTTAATCCCAGCACTCAGGAGGAAGAGGTAGGAGGATCACCATGAGTTCAAGGCCAACCTGAGACTACATAGTGAATTCCAGGTCATCCTGGGCTAGAGTGAGACCCTACCTTGAAAAAAAAAAAAAACCCCTACCAATTTTACAGTCTTTTACATAAAAATTAAAACATGAGAAAACATTATGTTGAGGCATTGTACTACCTTGATACCAAAACTAGAGAAGGAAAGTACAAGAAAACTACAGAAAAATATCCCCCATGAGCCTAGACCTCAACATCCCCAGCAAAATATTACCAGATTAAGTCCAGCACTTTGTGAGAACAATCCTGCTACTAACCCAGGAATACAAGGCTGCTTCAGTATTTTAAAATGAACCAATGTGACAAGACATATTAACAGTGATATCTTAGCCAATCAAAAGCACAAACATGGAGTCACAATATATATGTATAAATATTGTATTTGTATGACATTCTTGAAAACTATACTCAGTGGACTTTAGGGTTAGCAATAAAGGAGGATATGAGTAAAAAATAGCACAAGGGAGTTATTTGGGGTTGTGGAACTGTTGTTCTATTTCTTGGTTATGAGGCCTGTTACATGTATTTATTCATATGTGAAGAGTCATGAAACTACATTTATTAAAATGTTGGTTACCCAGATACAGTGACCAACAGCAGTTATTACTCACGTTGGGATGCACTAGGAACTTTGCAGCTGGAACACAAATCCTGCCAAAAGCTGCTGGTCTTTCCCCCCTTTTTTTTTCAATATGGAAGTGGGAACTCAGCATTGCTAGATCTTCTGATTATTTAAAAGAAACCAACAATCCAAATTTTTCTAAAAATGTGATTTTTAGTGCTTTGTTAAATAACTTATTTTTATGCTGTGTTGACCAGTACAAATCTGAAAATTAGATATAGTAGAAAATTGTAGGCAACTTAGTACTAAAAATACCCCAAGTCATTGCTAGAAGACAGATGAAAACTGAACCATGGTTCAGTTCTGGATGGGAGAAGCATATGGTATGCTTATGGTATATGTGGATGGTATGGGTGGGCTTCAGAAGAGGATGAAATATTTAGGTGATGGAATGATGGTCTAGATATAGAACCAAAAGCAATGCAAGATAATGTTCTTAGCCTGACAAGTGATTTTTTTCCCCCATTGGTGAAGGCTTTGGGGAAATATGGGCATTTTTAAAAGGAAAGAAAATCTGGTTGAGGGCTGCAGAGATTGCTCAATGATTAAAGAAACTTGATTGCAAAACCTGACAGTCAGGGGTCAATTTCCCATTACCCACATAAAAGTCAGATGCAGAAAGTGGAACATGTGTCTGAAGTTTGTTTGCAGTGGCAAGAGACCCTGGCACAACCATGTTCTCTCCCTCTCTGTCTCTGACCCTCTCTTAGAGAGAGGCAGACAGATAGAATGAGAAAAGAAGGAAAGGGAGGGAGGAAGGGAAGGAAAGGAAGGAAGGAAGGAAATAAATAAATAAATCTGGTTGAGACTATAACTCAATAGTAGACCATGTAAACACATGCATAAAGACCTAGGTTCAATCCCTAGGATGAGATAGATGATAGATAGAAAGAAAGAGAAGAAGGAAGGGGGAGAGAATGCTCAGTAATGTTGGCTGAGAAGTGAACTGGGGTAGGGGAGCATGTTGTAGAAGGGACATGACTGAGTTGGTAGGAATGAATATCTAGATGTATATGAGGTACATTTTGAGAGGCAGAAGGCTCAGAAGTAGAGACCCAAAATATAGGAATTGATAGAATAATACTCTAAGTACCTCTGAAGTTAGATATGCATGTTTCCTGTAGCCCTCCTAAGTTTTATCTGGCTTATATTTATGATTCTCAGCTTAGATGTTCATATTCCACTCCTGGAAGATATCTTTGCACTCCTTCCTCAGCTCCTCCACATGCTCGGCCCTCACCACAGCACTTAGTGTACCTTCTTAACACTTACCACCTTATGTTCATATTCTTTTTCAAGTTCTCCTACAAGATAGTATGGCCTTCTGAAACAGGTTTTAGTTATCTCTCTGCCTCAGGCAGGTAGCAGACTATGAACAAAATATTTGCATAACTAAGCTGAGAAGTTAGGCCAGCCCTAAATTTGACCATAAAAGGGATATAGAAAATGTCTGGACTTGGGCTGGAGAGATGGCTCAGTGGCTAAAGGCACTTGTTTGCAAAGCCTGACCTCCTTGGTTTGATTTCCCAGAATCCACATAAAGCCAAATGCATAAAGTGGCATATGCATCTGGAATTCTTGCAGTGGCAGGAGGTCCCTGTGTGGGGTCTCTCTCTCTCCCCCCCCTCTCTTTTTTTCTCTCTCTCTTAAATAAAAATATTTCTTTTCAAAAAGTCTGGACTTTCTGTGAGCCTTTCTTCACTGTACAATAGCAGAATAGGCTTTTAAGTTGTTATTGGTTCAGATCTGCTTAGGGCAAAAGCAAAACCCAGTGACCACTCAGCAGGTCAGTATTAAGGTTAAGGACACTACTGTTATTTCTAGTGCTACTTAAGTTGCTAGAATGCAGCAGCAGTTTTTGATAAGGGATGAATGCTAAGAGAACACTTCCTGACATTGCATTTGGCAGTCAGGATTCTAATACTATTACAGTGACCTATGCACAGCATATTCATCCCACTGCATCCTGTCTTCTGTCTTGTAGGCAAGTCTTGATGACAAATAAATTTAAAAGATTCTGTATTACTTTGTTCATGGTCTATATTCTCCTCAGCAAGATCTAGGCTTTGTGAGTTTATACCTTGACAGTTTCTCTGCACAAAATAATCCATTATCCTTCCTAGAGATAGCTTAAAACTGACTACAGTTTTTCATTTTTATGTTATTATTTGATTGTCTGTGGCTGCTTAAACAATGTCTTCTGTCAACATTTATATTTTCTTTGGGGGTATATGCTTTAATTTCATCCCCAAAGTTTTGCTTTAGGGGCTACTTTATCTTTTACTCCTCCACTAAGTTTTTCTCTTTTGGGATTTTCAGAGGACTAAAGAACTTTGTATTGTGGAAATGAAATTATAAAGAAACTTTTTTTTAAGGCCTCGTCACACTGTGTTACACGCGGTGGCCCCAAACTCTTACACTCAAGTGTTCCTTCTACCTGGGCCTCCCAAGAACTGAGACCACAAGCAAGGGTTAACTAACCAGCAAAAACTTAATCCTTCGTCTCAGTGTTCCTCTCTCCTCTCTCTATTTCAACTTCACCATAAAACTAGGGACTTTCTTATCCCCACACAACTAACAATTATTATTATCAGACTATTAGGCATGTAAGGCTTTGGTACTATACCTATGGTGCCATGCTGATTAGCCTATAGAAAAGTGAAGAGCAGGTGGCTCATGCCATTAGGAAATTCATAACCTATCAGTATGCTATATAAAAGATACAAACACCTTCTCTAAGCTTCTGGGGAGATTATTTGTTGTTTTGAGATGGGGGCTTGGAAGTTGTCTTCCTGCTTCAGCCCTCCAAGTGCTGGGATCATAGGTGTGCACCACCTCACCTGGCCCTCTGCTTTATTTTTTCTTAATCTTCAAGTCAAGATAATATACTTTTGTGGTAGGGTTAGATCATCACTGAAGCATCTCTGAATAAGGAACAGCACATTCCTGACCTGCTCAGTAAATAGTAATTATATTAATGGACTAATTCAGAGCAAACAGAAATAAGAAGGCAATCAACATGGTGTCTTTAGATGGACATGAAGATTTACTTTTAGCAGGAGTAGAGGTATAGTTCAGCTGGTAGAGTGCGTGCCTAGCATGCACAAGGCCCTGGGTTGGATCATCAGCACCATATAAACCTGGTATGGTGTTATGGACCTGTGATTCTAGCACTTGGCAGATGGAGGCAGGAAGGTCAGAAGTGCAAGGTCATCCTCAGCTGCATAATGAGTTTGAGGCCAGTCTGAGCTATAGTGAGATGAGTCCCTTCTCCCAAAAAAAAAAAAAAAAAGTGGGGGAGCATACCCAAAGTCATGCCCCCCCCCAGTAACAACACTCTAGAGCCGGCAGAACTGGGCTGACTGTTAGGCTATCCATGGTCCCCTGCCCCAAGGACTGATCCAGACTGCCCACGGAGGAGGATATCCAGCTGATTGGGGATGGGGAAGAGGGGCATAGAGAAACTGGGATAACAGCTCGTTGTTTGCCCATTAAATAATGTAAATCATCATGGACAATTAAAAAAAAAAGTTTAATTATAGCAATGAAATATAGGGAGTGAACACACAGAATGAACCCTAAGTAATTGGTTTGTCTCTAGTAGAGGGATGAAGAAGTCCTGGGAGCAGAGTGAAAGATAAGGTTTTGAGGGTAGGGAAGAAATTACACATGTACAGACTAGATGGCCATTAATTTGCATCAAGTAAAGGGGTCTTAATTAGTTAATAAAGGCTAAAAAAAAAGTTGTCACATTACATGTCTCTTTTAGGTCTCACTTGCCCTGGAGCCTCTGTCAGAAACATATCACAGCTACAATCCTTGTCCTACCACTGACATGACAGAAAATGTATTATTATCTGAGCGGGGATTCAGAGAGAACACTGAATCCAGCAATAACCAGTTTCTGGTTCCATCGAGGTCTTATGGGATGCCTACCATCAAAAGTGATGCAAAGGAATTAGCAGCCAGCAGCAGTAGATCTACCACACCAAGGTAATTACCACAGCTTAGCACACCTAAATAGCCTTAGTATCTGCTAACTCCCTTTGTTTTCATGATTTTTGTCTTTCATTTGTGTTTGACTGAAAAAATGAAAGAGAGAAATACAGTCGCTCATTGAACAGACTGGTCCTGGTTGGATACTGAGTGCTAGGCACCAAAGTTAACAGGATATAATTTCTGGGGCTAGAGATGTAGCTTATTGGTAAAGTGCATGCTTAGCCTGCCCAGAACCAAAAACAGTAACAACAACAACAAAACCACACAATTCCTGTTCTAAAGACTGTTCCTAATCTAGTGGAGAATCCAACATATATATGCATATGACTAGTGAGGGGAAAGGGCATTATTTTATGAAATATTGGAGTAAGAAACAAATTTTTGTCTTGGTAATTATTTAGGAAGCATTTTTTTTTGCATCAGACTCTATGTTAGCAACCTCCTCCCACTTTGGGTGTATTTGTGTGTGTATTGATCTCTTTATTTCATTGTTTTACTTAAGTTACAATCCACAGTTGTCCTTTCCTTAAGAGATTAAAAGCAGATTTACAAAGGCACACTACAAATAAATTACCTCTTTCAAAATTCAGATTGCATTGCCACCACTGTTCTTCCTAGCTCTGAAAAAGTAGAATGTTACCACAATGGATTATATGATGCTGACATTCTCCTTTTTTAAAAATATAGGGGAAAGGACCACTTGTACTTTCCAGAGAACTCAGACACAGTGAAGGATTCTTTCTTTGGACTACAGCATCATCTTAATTCAGGACAGAGTTTAGACGCTATAACTCTGAAAGGCAAAGCTCCAAGGAAACAGATGTCCCTTCTCAACAACTCTGAATTCCAGCCTCAAATTAGTACAGTCACCAAGAGTCATAGTGACTCACGCATCCTTTCTTCAAACAACCCACCCACAAAGGACCTTCTTTCAGGTATGTCTAGATATGTAATCTGAGACTAAGCTGTATTTTTGGGGGATTGTTCTGCTTTTTAGCCCACCTGCAAAGAGAACCAAGACTTCTCTTTGAACTAAATAAAAATAAAATAAAAATAAGAGAACTTGCTATCATTCAAAAATACTCATCATTTAAAGATAGCTCTATTAAACTACCAAGTAACTGCCTTTTTTAAAAAAAGTTTTACTTTTCATCTCTACATAGTAATTATATGTATTTATGAGGTTTAGTGACATTTTCAACAAATGTATATGGTGGGTAAATAACAGATCAGATGACATGTTACCTCAGACATTTATCCTTTCTGTTTGTTAGGACCAAAATGCCGTTTACTAGCTATTTTGTAATATTCAGTTAATTGTTGGCCACCATAGTTACCTTACAATAGAAGGTTAGAAGTTACTCCTCATTTTCAATGCCATTCCCTCTCCTCTATCCCCTCCCACACACCCTTTCCAGCCTCTGGTCATCTCTATTGTATTTTCTACCTTCAGATCAACATATAAGTCAGCAGTAAGAAGACCTAGTGTTTATCTTTCTGTGCCTCACTTATTTCCCTTAACATAATGTGCTCCAGTTCCATCCATGTCCACAAAGTAACTTACTAATTAGGTTCTTATAATTACACGTTTGGGGAAAGAACCATTTAAAAATAACTTGGATATGAGGGTAAAGCTTTTATTATAAAAAAAAAAATTTAGTCTTTATTTGTCCCCAAACAATTCAAGACACATCGGATTTCATCTGATCAGCAATCAAGTACTTGCACCATTATACAGAAGATAATATCAAATTCATTTCACTTTCTGAAAGTAGTAAGGCTGTTCTTATTGGGAGCATTCAGTGCACTTGGAGTAATCTTTTTTTTTTATTCATTTTCAAGGAGAGAGAGAGAGAGAGAATGAGCACCAGGGCCACCACCTTGTGGGTCTGTCTGGCTTATGTGGGTCCTGGGGAATTGAACCAGGGGCCTTAGACACTGGAGCCAAGTGCCTTAACCGCTGAGCCATTTCTCCAACCCTGGAGTAATCTTAACTGCTGATTTTAAGCCTGGGAATTGAATTCTATGGTAGCCAAACAGAAGTAGAAGGGAACAGTTTAGCCATGTGTGTTAGTTACAGTTCTTATTGCTGTGATCAAATTCAACAACAAGAAACTAAGGAAGGAAGGTTTTATTTTGGCCTAGAGTTTAAGAAGGGAAACAATCCATCATAGTAGGGCAGGCATGATGGCAGGAAAGTCAGACAGCTGGTCACATCAAGTCCATAGTCAGGAACCAGGGTGGACAGGAAGTAAGGCCGGACTAAAACCTGAAGGCCTGCCCATGGTGACAAATTTCCCTTAAGCAAGGTTACACCTCTTAAAAGTTTCCACAACCTTCTAAAACAGCACCACTAATTAAGAACTGAGTATTCAAATATAAGAGCCTAATGGAGATGGTTCACATTCACATCACAAAGAAAAAGCAAATAGGAACAGAATCATATCACCTCTGGTTAGGGAATGATATAACAACAATTAACTTACATTATACTATAATAGACAGCCATATATCTGTGTCTTCACAAGTATGTCAGGAAGAACTGGGAAGGTAGCTCAATAAAGTGCTTACCTTGGAAGCATGAACTTAAGTCCTAGTACTCACATAAATGCTCCTCCTTCACCTCCCAAGTTCTGGAATTACAGGCCTGTGCCACCACTACCAGAATGAATATGAACTTAAGGGTCTCTTCCAACCACAAGATTCTGGAGAACTGAAATTAAATGGACAACCTCCGAACTGAGATCTCCAAAGAGTCCAGCAACCGTATAAGCCGAGTGACCTTCCTGGTCCTTGTACTGACATTGTACCAGAAAAGTGGGGAAGGTGCACAGCTGAATCTGTCAACCAGTTAGTATTTCTGAAATGCCATTTCAGACTCTGCCTGTAAGAGTTGGACTTTAGAATTGATTGTAGGCTCTTCATCTCCTGAACGTCCTTTCTTTTTTTTTTTAAATAGTTTATTTTCAAGCAGAGAGAGAGAGAGAGAGAGAGAGAGCGCACACCAGGGCCACCACCTTGTTATGTGGGTACTGGAGAATTGAACCCAGGGCCTTAGGCACTGGAGGCAAGTGCCTTAACTGCTGAGCCATCTCTCCAGCCCTGTAGGAAAGGATTCTTGAGTTGAGATGGAGGATGGGGTCCTGACAACTCTGACTGCAGCATCCCAGCTTCTTAAACTCTGCATATTCCTACTAGCAGGCCTTAGACTTTAGAGATGCTTTTCCAAATGCTTTTTCAGCACTGAAACAAGTTGGAGGCCAATGAACAGACAGCTAGAGATATTTCTCTTACTTGTCTTCCATAATGTTTATTTCCATTTCCAATCTGCTTTGGAAAGTATCCAGGTACCAATTTCCGTTCGGGTGCAAATGACCAAGTTTTTCTCCAAATACTGCTATCCCATAGGAGTTTCTATTTTAACAGGGATGAAAAATAAGCTCAATTCAAGTGTCAAAAAACATGCTAATCAGTTAGTATAGAAAGAGATTAACAGCAGTAACTAGTGATAAAACAATATTGACAATGTGTTGAAATAAAATTGTCAGTGTCCCTATTGTATTTTGGGATGATTATAAAGGTTACTTGAACATAAACAATTTGCAGTACTATGATAGATTCACTGTCTAAAATCCCTATTATGAGACTCAAAGGCAGGTTACATATGCCATATGGATAACACTGGACAAAAGAAAGATGATTCGTGTCCAGGACAGAGCAGGACAGCATGAGATTTCATCACATTACTAAAAATGGCACTCAGCTTAAAATTTAGAACTCCTTCATTTAATTTTTTTTTTTGTTTTTTGTTTTTCGAGGTAGGGTCTCACTCTAGTCCAGGCTGACCTGGAATTCACTATGTAGTCTCAGGGTGGCCTCGAACTCACGGCAATCCTCCTACCTCTGCCTCCCGAGTGCTGGGATTAAAGGCGTGCGCCACCACGCCCGGCTTCTCTTCATTTAATTTTTATTTATTTGTGGAGAGAGAGAAGAGAAAGAGAGAGACTATGGGCATACCAAAGCCTATAGCTGCTCCAGAACTCCAGATACATGTGTCACTGTGCATCTGGTTTACCTGGATGTGGGTCATTAGGCTTTGTAGGCAAGTGCCTTAACCACTGAGCCATCTCTCCAGCCCCTTCATTTAATATTTTTGACTGAAATTACAGACAGTGAAACCACAGATAAGGAGGATTTGTACTTGGTCAAGTTTGTTAATCCTTTCTGCCTAAGTTTTTCTTTGTGTGTGTGTGTGTGTGTGTGTGTGTGTGTGTGTGTGTGTGTGTGTGTGTGTGTGTAAAATAGATTTAGCTACCTCAGAGTAGTATTGGGAGGATTAAATGAGTTAGTACATGTGAAGTAGAGTACTGCCTGGCGCATAGTAAGTAAGGGCCAGCAAATGTTAGTTGCTAGTGTTACTGCTCCTGTGGTTACTTGAGGGATGGAGTAACTTTTACCTGCTAACAAATCTGAAGCCTTAGGATTCGTCTCAGCTTTTCCGTTGATCTTGGATGAGTCATGGAATTTTTTTTCTTATTCTTCATTCATGAAAGTACCAATTTAGAATAGATTATTATAGCTATCACATGGCTTCTCAAGGTTTAACTGGTATAATTGCCAGTATTTCTAGGATAAGACTCACATTAAAACTTCCAAATTAGAGAACTGAATAAGGTGTCTGGATATGAATTAACTATGGGCACTGCTAACCTTATGCACAGACACCAGGTGGAAGAGTTGAACACCTGAGGACAATATAACTCCCACAATAAGTCTCTCTAAAATAGGATCTTCATTCATTGATGCCATGCCATCTAGCAGTGCACATAGAAGAAGATAAGTGAACAGCAGTTGTTAGTGACTCCTCAAGGAACTCTTAGAGGTGAAGGCAGACAGGTGAGACATTGCAGTACAGTGTGAAAAGTCCTATGATGGCAGAAAATAAACTGCAAGTTGAAAATATTTCTGCTGGATTTCAGATTTTTTTATTTTGTTTTTATTGATGTCAGCTCTGTTAGAACAAGGCAATAAGCTACGTAATGCCATGGTGATTTCTGCAATGCAGTCAGACCCAGATACTAGCATCCTGTTGGACAAAGTTCATCCTCCTAAGAAAGAAGAGTTTTTCAGATCATCAGCACAGTAAGTGACAGAACACATATAAACCCCAATAGCTCATTTCTTAATGATTGTTAGCCTATGGTTTTTATGTACTGGATAATCTTGGAAATGTTCAGCAAATAATTCTTAATGTGGTAGGAAGGAAGTCTTACATATGAAAAAGATAACTAAAATCCAGTTCTAGCATTTGGTACTTGTTGAATATGTAAATAGATAAATTCTTTACTTTTTAAACTGGAATGTGTACATATGAAGTAGAGATATTTTTCTCCCTAACTAGAAGAAATTGAATGAGATTCTGATGTTGGAAAGAGCTTTGCAAAATATAGTTTTATATATGCATAAAACTACATATACATATATGTATGTATGTATATATATATATATGAGAAAAGTAGTTAAATCTTTAAAAAATTGATTTAATTGTTGAATTTTCTGAGTCAGAACAGCTTCTTTTTTTTAACTCAATCAATTGTGATTTAAATTTTTCCCATCTGTTATCCCCTTAATGAAAGAGTATTTTTCCACACCTTAGAAACAAAACCTCATCAAAGAATCAGCTCAAGGACTGCAGTGAAGATCACCTCCTCCCCGTTCCTGAGAATACATGTTGTAAAGATGACACACAAACTGATGCCAGAGCTATACAGTTGCTGTTAGGCAGGTAAGTGCTTTTGAGTTCTTCCTTTAAAAGTTCTTTCTCTGGGGTCGGGGATATAGCACCAGTGGTTGAGCGCCTACCTAGGACACACAAGGCTATTGGTTCAATCCCCAGGATGCAAAACAAACAACAACAATAAGAGTTCAACAATCACAATCCTTTTTCCACTTCATCAAGTACATTGTCAACAATTCTGTAGACTAATTAAGTCCTTTCCTGTTCCTTAAACACCTACTCATTGCCTAGAAATAAAGAGCCAGTGTTTAGCCTTTTACTTTTGGCTTCACTTATAGAATGCCCCCAATCCACCTTTCTATTCTTATTTCCCAACTCTTTTCCTACCATCAATATTAGCATGGTGTGATGAAGAGAGGGTGGACTTTAACAAGGCTCAAATTGAAATTTGTTTTCTGATGGTTACTAGCATTGTGGCCTTAAACAGTTACCTCAACTTCAGAGGCATCAGGAATTATACCTAACTGGAATTGTACCTAACTGTTTCAAATTATTGTGAGGATGAGAAGTGATGTATGACTGTAAAGAAGTTAACACTGTAGCTGTTAATATTATTACAAACATGTGCCTTCAAACCAGACTCATCTATTTATTATGTCTTGAACAGATGATGCTACATGCTGTTATATTGGCAAGGTAGAAGGGCAGAGTGGTTAAACATGATGCTACTAAGTTTTATAGATATTTGGCATCAACTTTTCTACCATGTCCCTGAAAGACAGAAATGTCATCAGAACCCTGAAGAAAATCCTTCACGATGTCAAATTCCATTCCTAATTAAACTGTTGGTTAAATGTGGCAGTGGAGTAAAACCCTCTTCACATATCAGGGATCTCAAGTGTCCCTGTCTTGCCCTGTCCAGAAAAACACAGGAGGGTATTCTCTACCTCAGAGAGTTTGGAAAGAAAGAGTAAAACAAGGTATCCAAAAACTAGAGGGTATAGCACAGGAGAGATGAAAGGCTTGGGATATGTATCATACTTACAAATCATGGAATTCATATTTCATATTAAGCAATTCAGGGCTTTAGTTTCTAAGGAATGGGTGACAAGTGAAAATAGAAGATATATTAACAAATTTAGAGGAAGATGTCCATGTTCTTGCAAAATCCATAATAAAATAATAACAGGCACATAGAAAACTAAGCAAATGAAAATTAAGGCAAGGATTTGGTTTGATTTTTGAGATAGGGTATTACTTGTAGCCCAGGCTGTCATCAAACTTGAAATCCTCTAGCCTCTGCCTCCTGAGTTCTATTATTATGGGTACTGCTATATCCAACTCAAGTTATCAAGACAAAGAAAATTAAGTTGTATAGGTGGGTATGATTGCTCACTGGAGAAGCTAAAGTAGGAGGATTGCAAATTTGAGGCCAGTCTGGGCTACATAGCAAGACCTTGTCTCAAAGGAGAAAAAAAAAAAGTATAATTATGATACACTTAGCTCTAATATGTTAATCCTAAAAATTAACCCCAAAATTAAAATTGAATAGAAGAGATGAGTGAAAAAGAAATGTACATCTAAGACTAATGGTTTGAGAGAGTGGAGCCTTTTTTTTTTCATAATGGGAAGTCCTTTATCATTTAGAAAAATGAGAATATATATAGCATGTCACAGGAATATGTGAGTACCAACCAGAAGAAACATCTCAGGGAAGTGAAAGTGATTGCCTCTGCTATTTTTAATTATAAGACTGTCATTCCATTTGATATGCATTTTTAAATTTCAAATTATAAGAAGAAAAAGAACAGTGCTGAGAGTGGGCTTGTCTCGTGGCTAAAAAACACACAGCCCAGCACGTAATAGGTCCTGGGAAGATGAGTAACTTCAAAGAAATCTTTTTTTTTTTTTTCCGAGGTAGGGTCTCGCTCTAGCCCAGGCTGACCTGGAATTCACTATGTAGTCTCAGGCTGGCTTTGAACACATGATGATCCTCCTACCTCTGCCTCCTGATTGCTGGGATTAAAGAGTGCACCACCACACCCAGCTTTTTTTTTTCTTTTAAGAAATATTAATTGCAAGCAGAGAAGTAAGATGTGGAGGCTCTGTCACCTTTTACGAGTGTGATAAGTGGGGCAAACAGCTGGTAAGATCAGATCATTCGGTGGAAGAATCCCAAGAAAGAGCTTCAGAAAAAGCAGGTCTGACGCTTCAGCCAGTGTTTGTAGATTGGAGCTGTTAACTGGTTCTTATAGGAAATCTTACTCATTGCGAGACCAATTACTATTGATTCATGGTTTTCAAAGGGTGAGGTGGGGAAGTTAGATAGTTCCCTTAACCCCGTGGGACATCTGGGACTGTCTGGAGAAGACATTTGGGTGTTACAGTTAGAGGAATGGTACTGATTCTGGTGAGTAGAAGCCAGGAAGGAGCATGCACAGGACAGCCCAATGACGAGCCAACGTGTCCCTAGTGCTGGAACTGAGAAACCCACTATAAATGAAGAAAGGAAGGGAGCATTTGTCACAACTACTCATTCAAAGAGTCATGTAGGAACATGGTCTCACTTGAATGTAGTAGTTATATACGATTTTCTATAGAAATTAAAGCCAAAGCATAGCAGCTGGCTTGAAGGGGAAACAAAGTAGAGATAATAAATGAATACATAACCTAATGACTGGCACATAGTATTTCATAAATATTTTATTAACAATAGATGTTCATTTAAAAAATCACTTTTTGTTGGGCATAGTAGCCCATGCCTTTAGTTCCAGCACTCTGGAGACAGGTAGCTTAGGAGGCTCGAGGCTACCATGAGACGACATAGTGAATTCCAGGTCAGCCTGGGCTAGAGGGAGACCTTACTTCAAACACCATAAAAATTTCATTTCTTGCAGCTGGAGAGATGGCTCAGCAGTTAAAGGCACTTGCTTGCAAAGCCTGATTGCCTGGGATATTCCCCAATATCCACATAATGCCAGATGCACAAAGTGGCAAGAGACCCTAGCATGCCCATTTCCTCTTTCTTATTCTCTCTCTCTCTCTGTCTCCTTGCAGATAAATATCTATATATTTTTTTTAATTGAGTGTGGTTGAACATGCCTTTATTTATATGTTTGTTTGTTTGTTTTGGTTTTTCAAGGTAGGGTCTTGCTCTAGCCCAGGCTCACCTGGAATTCACTATGTAGTCTCAGCTAGCCTCAAATTTACCTCTATCCTCCTACCCCTGCTTCCCAAGTGCTGGGATTAAAGGTGTGCACCACCACACCGGGCTGAGCATGCAGAGGTAGGAGTATTACTGTGAGTTTAAGGCCATTCTGAGACTACTTAATGAATTCCTAGTCAGCCTGGGCTAGAGCCAGACTCTGCCTCAAAAACAAAATAAAACAAAACAAAAAAATTCATTTCTTTCATTAACATGTTCATTAAGTGCTATTTAGTATAAGAGAAAGGAAACAAATATGTATTTAGCCTTCAAGGAACTTGTACTTTGAGAAAAATATAGAATGTATTTTTATTCATTTTTCTAAAAATATTATTTATTTAAGAGAGAGGAGGCAAAAAAAAAAAAAAAAACAAAACAGAGAGATTGGGTGTACCAGAGCCTCCTGACACTGCAAATGAACTCCAGATGCATTTATCACTTTGTGTATCTGGTTTTATGTAGGTTCTGGGAAATTGAACTCAGACCTGCAGGCTTTGCAAGTAAGTCTTTAACTGCTCAGCCATCTATTCAGCCCTATTTTAAACACAGAATTTTAAGAATCCCCCCCACCCCAAAAAAAAGCAGAAAGTAAAAACTGCTCTTTAAAACAGTATCAGTAGCCGGGCGTGGTGGCGCACGCCTTTAATCCCAGCACTCGGGGGCAGAGGTAGGAGGATTGCCATGAGTTCAAGGCCACCCTGAGACTACATAGTGGATTCCAGGTCAGCCTGGACTAGAGCAAGACCCTACCTCGAAAAACCAAAAAAAAAAACAAAAAAAAAAAACCAGTATCAGTAAAGACTGTAATTTTTTTTTATAAAAATAAGTTCCTTAAAAACTCTGAGTTTGGGCCACCGCCGCCGCCATCATGCCAGCCCCACGGGTCTCAGTGAGGCCTCCGGGTGATGCTCCAGGATGGGAGACAAGCCAATTTGGGAGCAGATTGGATCCAGTTTCATTCAACGTTACTACCAGTTATTTGATAATGACAGAACCCAACTAGGTGCAATTTATATTGATGCATCATGCCTTACATGGGAAGGACAGCAATTCCAGGGGAAAGCTGCCATTGTGGAGAAGTTGTCTAGCCTTCCGTTCCAGAAAATTCAGCATAGCATCACAGCACAGGACCATCAGCCCACACCAGATAGCTGCATCATTAGCATGGTCGTGGGTCAGCTCAAGGCTGATGAAGATCCCATCATGGGTTTCCACCAGATGTTCCTATTAAAGAACATCAATGATGCTTGGGTTTGCACCAATGACATGTTCAGGCTTGCCCTGCACAACTATGGCTGACCTCCTCCCTCCTCTTCCCAATACTATCACACTCCTCCAGATGCTCCAAATATCATACACAAAATGAGCAGGGCCGAGGTGGGAGTGGGTGCAGTGCATTTCTGCCACCAAGGTGTTGTGCATGATGTTTGGATGCTAGACTAGTTGCATCTGACAGGAGAAGTTTGTGTTGTACCAGCACATGGCTTGGAAAGACTTAAGTAATGCAAAAGATTGTCCCTTTTTTTTTTTTAAATGTACTGACAAGTTGCTCTAGTAACCCAAAGAAGTAAAGGAGAAAGCAGCTGCCTCACCTCCCAGATATTGATTTGTTCAGATGTTTCAAATGTCTCATGATACAATAAAACCACAAAGTTTTAACAAAAAAAAAATCTGAGTTTGTAGTTATTTATTTAAGCCATTATTTTAATGGCTTAAAACTTGTATTTTGTTCATTTTATATCTCACACAAAATTGACTGACATATTCTTAAATACATACAAGTTTGCTTAATGGAAAAAGGTACATTTATGAATAAGCCTTTTTTTTCTTTTTTTACAAAAACAGCATAACATTGAATTCAGTGAGTCATTATAGTTACCATTTTTTCTCCAGGAGAGTGCAGATGGAGCTCGCTCAGCACCTCTGTATCATCTAGGCCCTGACACATAATAGGTGGCCACCAAATGTTTGTTGAATATATGTGTGAGCTCACAATCAGCATCAGTAGGGGTTTTGAGTACTAGCTGTCATCCCAGGGAAGGAGAAATGTAATTGGATAATATTTATCCAGTAATCTTTAGTGTGAGTCCTTAACATATCTTCTTCCATGTTTAGGAAGTTTTACTAATAACGGGACATTCCAGCCAAAAGTTCTGCTAAAGTCTTTTTGCTGTGTTGTTTTCTCTCCAGTGCTGAGTTCTCCCGAGGACATGTCTGGAATGGGTTAGGCTCCCCTCCAGATTCTCCATCTCCTGGGAGTGATGTGTATTGCAGCAGTGACCTGAATGACGCGCAGTATGACCAGAGTCTCCTGGAGAACTTATTTTACACGGCACCTGTAAGTCACTGAACCTGGAGCTCGAGGCATTGGAGGACACAGTATATAGTCGCTGCAGGCAGGACACCACTTGCCAGAAAACCAAGCAACTTACATAATCTATTTAATCAAAATGACAGCCTACAGAAGCAAGTAATATTGTCACTTTGTAGATGAGGAGACAGGCCTAGTAAGATTATCTTGTTGCAAGGACTCAGCCTATGTTCTTAGTATATTATAAAGCTGTCTTAGAACTCTCCTAAGGAACAGCTAACACACTCAGAACCACCTTTGGTATCTATTCAGAATACTCTAGAAGCACAGGTAGCTCTATTGGCTCTTAAGACAGAACATTATTTTCAGTCAGTTCTTGTTTCCTTAGAGTTCTTTTGATGTCACCTGTATGTTCTTCAGAGAAGGTACATAGTAAGGCTGATCCCTATTCCACAAGTGATGACTAAATGTGTAAGGATTGCTGTCAACACTCCTTGTACTGGCCTGTTTTTATTATTATAATAAAATACCAGAGGTGGGCTAACTTTATACAGGAGAGAGATTTATTAGGTTATATTTTTGGAGACTTAAAGTCTAAACATAAATAGCATGGTATAAGCTCTTTTGAGGGCCCCACTGACTGCCTCATTCCCGTGGCACATGGCAGTAGCCATGGCACATGGCAGTAGCAGGGGCATGTGTGAAAGGGACAGGTCACATCACAAATTTGGAAGCTAGAGAGAGTCTACAGTTCCATAATCCCTTCCAAGGGGTTGCCAGATTGAACTAAGGACTAGTAAAAATTCCACTGAGGACCAACCCTCCAACATAGGACCCTTTGGGGATGCACTCAAACTATGTCCAAAAGTATAGCGCTCCTGATATTCTTTTATTCTGGGTCAAAAGTGAAAAATAAAAATAACTGAATCCTAGGTGGGTTATATTGGTTTAGAATTAAGCCAGTGTCCAGGATTCAGAGGAAACAAGAAGAACTTTTATATGAGATTGTCAGGCAAGAATACAATAAGACATAGGGCTGGAGAGATAGCTCAGCGGTTAAGGCACTTAACCTCCAGTGCCTAAGGTCCCGGGTTCAATTCCCCAGGTCCCACGTAAGCCAGACCCACAAGGTGGTGACCCTGGTGCTCTCTCTCTCTCTCTCTCTCTCTCTCTCTCTCTCTCTCTCTCTCTGTATCTCTCTGCTTGAAAATGAATAAAATATTAAGGAAAAAGAATTGCTTTAAAAAAGAATACAACAAGACATAAAGGATTTTAACTGAACCTTGAAAGATAGGGTTTTGAGAGGCAAAGAAATGGGTATAGATAGAATGGCCTATGTAGAAAAAGCATGTTAGACATATACTGTTTTTTATTCTTTTTTTTTTTTTTTTTTTTTTTTTTTTTTGGTTTTTTGAGGTAGGCTCTCACTCTAGCCCAGGCTGACCTGGAATTCACTATTTAGTCTCAGGGTGGCCTTGAACTCATGGTGATCCTCCTACCTCTGCCTCCCGAGTGCTGGGATTAAAGGCGTACGCCACCATGTCTGGTTTGGGCTATTTTTTTTTTTTTTTAATTTCATCGCCTCTATGAAGAAACCATCCTCACCCCCAAGCATTTGTTGCCTGAATATTCATATCTTAAACATAACTTTTATTACACATTTCCTCATAGAGAGGAACATGCCTTTTATTACCTCTACAACAAAGGTCCAACAGATACTCAGGTGTGCTTAGGGAATAAATGGATATATGAGTAGCACTAATTTAATCCCTATGCTATTTGAATGCAGTGACTTTAGAAGATGTTTATTGATGGACAGAGTGAACCAACTGGCCATGAGGCAATGGAAATTATAGTATGGGTGGTGGGAAAAAAAAGACAGTCTTTGTATCCAAACAGTTATGGGGACACTGTAGCAATCACTTGGCCTCTAACTGTGGTAGACATAACAGGCTTTCAAATACATAACAATTCAAATCCAGAGCTATGGATCATAAACAAGCACTTAAAATAAGGGTATCTTATAAGAATGTGAAAATATTTACACAGCAGTTAGCATAATACAAACACATAGTAGGCAGTCAATAAAGAGTGGTCTCTACTGAGAATTTTAAAGAAAAATCTTTCACTTACTTTGAGCTGAATTTATTTATAGTCAATGTTTGTGAATTTGAGATTATTTTTGTGTAGCCAGGAGAAATATGGAGCAATGTCGCTGGTGTCAGGAATCTCTTTAAGAGAATGATGTATGTGCTTTTAGAGAAACATTTCACAATTGTTCTCCCCAAAGCAATTACCTTTAGTTTTGTGCTTTTTTTTGTTCCTCCCCATAGAAATTTGATGCCAGCCTCAGCGATTTTCTCAGTGACGATGATAGTATGGAACCTAAAAAAATGAGCCAGTCAGAAGCTTTTGGCAGAGCTTCCAAGGCTTTGGAGTCAAGTGGTCACAGGCTAAAGAAGAAGGCTGCAGACATGAAAAACAGGTGAGCTTCCATGAACATCTGATCCCTATTGATGTTACTCAGTCCTTAAAGATGGGTTAAGGAGAAAGCAGAGTAATGGGCTGAATGTGTACCTCCACGTAGAGAATATGCATGAGCAAAAAGGAATGTGAAAAAGATACATCCAAGAAACTCAGTGTGGTGGCTCACACATTTAATTTCAGCACTCAAGAGGTAAAAAGATCACCATGAGTTCAAGGCCAGCCTGGGCTACATTGTAAGTTCCAGGTTACCCTGAGCTAGAATGAGATTCTGCTTCAAAAAAAAAAGTGACGAGTAATTATATTAGAGTAGTAGGGACACTGGATTAAATGTGACATCTCTCCTAGAAAAACCTGATTCCCTAACATCGCTTTCTACACTTACATGGATGTATTTGTTTATATTAAGCTTTTATATTTTTTGAGATTTCCTTCATTGTAGATTAAGGCCAGAATTCTGGTAATAAAAGCTGTTTCCTAGCCAGGCATGGTGACACAGGCCTGGAATCCTAGCACTTGGGAGGTGGAAGCAGGAGGATGAGGAGTTCATATCAACCTGAGCTACTTCCATAGTGGTTCTACTCTAGCCTAGACTATATATGGAGACTGTATCTCAAAAACAGAACAAAATAACACTGGGCAGGTGGCACATGCTTTCAAGGCCACCTTAACACTACATAATGAATTCCAGGTCAGCTTAGGCTAGAGCAAGACCCTACCTCAAGAAAAAAAATAAAAACAAAAAAACAAAAAAAGCTGTTTCCACTTAACTTGGGAAATAAGATGCTTACTGTTCTTCTTTCCCCTCTTGCCTGTGCAAACTAGATTCTTCCACACAGAGCCTCTAACGCCTCCCTATCTGTCTGTGTGAACTCCTTGCAGAAATTTCATTGACCAACACCTGATCTCAGGAGCTCCAGAAGAAACCCCAGTGATGACACTGAGTGTGGATAGACTGGCCCTGCTGGGCAGAGCGCATTCAGTCAGAATCATCATTGAAACCATGGGAGTCCCTCCAGATAGTCCTCAGATGACGCCAGGCAAAAAAAGCTATTCTGGGAGACCAGGTCCCAAGGTGACAGTAGCAAAAAAGAGGTATGTCAATAAATATGACATTTAGGGAAAGTGTAACTGATGATAGTAGTAACCATATAACACTTTATGTCTTGTAATGTGTTTTCATGTACATCATTCAATCAGTATAAATGGCCTGACACTCCCAAGAACTATGCTAGGTAAATTTGGGAATAAAGAATAATGACGGTGTGGAAACTATTACTACGGACCTTACAGTTAGTAAGGGAGAGGAACATTTAAACGCCATCTCTAACATTGGGCATCAGGGACCAAATGTTTTGTATTAAAAGTACTATGAGGTTGGAGAGATGGCTCAGTGGTAAAGGCGTTTGCCTGCAAAGCAAAAGGACCCGAGTTCGATTCCTAGTGCCCACATAAAGCCAGATGTACAATGTGGCACATGTGTCTGGAATTCCTTTGCAGTGGCTGGAGGCCCTGACATGCTCATTCTCTCTCTCTCTCTCTCTCTCTCTCTCTCTCTCTCTCTCTCTCTCTCTCTCTCTCTCTCTCTCTCTCTCTCTTTCTCTCTCTGTCTGCCTCTATCTTTCTTACTCTCTCTCAAATAAAATATTTTTTAAAGTGCTTCTTACTCTCTCTCAAATAAAATATATTGTTTTTAAGTGCTATGAGGCCGGCGTGTTGATGCATGCCTTTAATCCCAGCACTTGGGAGGCAGAGGTAGGACAATCACCATGAGTTTGAGGCTACCCTGAGACTACATAGTGAATTTCAAGTCAGCCTGACCTAGACTGAGACCCTACCTTGAAAAACCAAAAAAAAAAAAAAAAAAAGTGCTATGGAAGCTCTTGGGAATGCACCTTTCATTATCACCTGGCCAGATTGACAAAAGCTTTGAGGAAGAGATACAGCCTCTGAGGATATAAGGTCCTGATTTATAGACTTACTGTGTATGTGGGTATTAATCACTGTTTCTTTTTAGGACTTTCTTTGTGATGTTTCACTTTCCTGTGGGCTTCTCCAAAAGTGGATTAGGAAAGACACCTTTGATCACTGAGGTTGTTCGACTTGCCTCCAGTAAAATTACAGATGGAGGTAAGAAACATCCTGATTTTCTGCTCTTTGCAAAGACTGTGTGAAACCATAACTACTTGTTTGACTTTTTTGTAGTAGAAAGAATTTTGAAATTAATGTACTGTAATCCCTTTATTTTAAAAGTCAGGAAACCTGCACAATATTACTGTGACTATCTTGATGTAAGGCAGCCAGGTCAGAAATAAGACTGATTCTCAGGACATGTTCTTCCAATGATTGTTTAGTTTATAATGAAATATAATTCATATATAATTCACTCACTTGATTTGTATAATGGTTTTTAGTATAGTACAGAGCTATATAATCACCATAATCTAATGGTAGGACATCTTCATTCCCTATGAAAGAAACCCATGCTCACCAGCATTCATTCCCTACTCCCACCTCCCCCACTGCCCAAGCAGCCCCCAGTCTGTCTCAGTTGGGCCTTCTGTAGCTGGCTTCTTTGACTTAGTGATATTCCATACATTTATCTCTGTATCAGTTGATAGTTTCCATTTTTTCACCATGTTTATATAATGCTATTATGAGCATTTGAGTATATAGCTTTGTACGATAGATGTGTTTTATATTTTTACTTATTTGAGAGAAAGTATAGGTACACTGGGGCTACTTGCTACTGTCAATGAACTTCACTTACACATGTTACTTTGTGCATCTGGCTTTATGTGGGTATTGGGGAATTAAACATGGCTGACAGAACTTATAAGTAAGCCCCCTTAATTGCTGAACCATCTTCCCAACACCAGATATGTTTTCATTTCTCTTGGGCGCATATGTGTCTAATTGCTTGGTAATTTTTTAATATTTTATTTTTATATTTTCAAGCAGAGAAATACAGAGAGAGAGAGAGAGAGAGGGGGTCTGGCTTATGTGGGTACTGGGGAATTGAACCTGGGGCCTTAGGCACTGGAGGCAAGTGCCTTAACCGTTGAGCCATCTCTCCAGCCCTTGCTTGGTAATTATTAACTCTGTATTTTAACTTTTTCAAGAATTGCCAGACTATTTTCAACAGTGGCTACACCATTTTACATTCCTGCCAATAGAGATTGAAAGGTTCCATTTTTCTTTTTGTTGTTTTTGTTTCTTTAAGGTTGGGTCCCTCTCTAGCTCAGGCTGACCTAGAATTCACTATGTAGTCTCAGGTGGCCTCTGTCTCCTGAGTCTCCTGAGTGCTGGTATTAAAGGTGTGCACCACCATGCCTGGATGAAGGTTCCATTTTTCAACAACCTCACCAGTACTTGTTACTATTCATTATTTTTTATTCTAGCCATCCGATGTAGTGAATGCAAAGTGGTATCTCTTTTTTTGCATATGTATGGTGTGCATGCATGTGTGTATGTGTGTTTGTATAAAGTGCATGTGTGTGTATGTGAATCTATGTGGAGGCCAGGGGTGACGTGGGGCATCTCTCTCTAGTGCTCTGTACTTTATGTATTGAGGCAGGGTCTCACAGTGACCCTGGAGCTTACTGACATGGCTAGACTAGCCAGTCAGCTTGCCCTGGGGATTCTCCTAGTTTCCACCACCTCCTCCCCCCA
>PVHP010029745.1:0-22167 GCA_004024765.1 Zapus hudsonius
GAAATGCAAGGGCAGAAATATCAGTGCAAAGCTAAACTCTTTCCCCAATGTACTCTACTTAGAGATTTAGTTCTACTTTATTTATACTACGAGAAAATCTAAAAAGCCCTTATCTCTGAAGCACCTTCCCAAAATAAATAATGAAACTATATGTTTTTCAGTGAAATATAGCTGTTTTGATGTCAAAGTGTTATTCCTTTCAGGGTTGTATGATGTAATCTCACTCACTGTCCCAATGTTTGTGACTAAAGATTTGCAATACCTCATCGTTAGAAGGATATTATCAGCACATTGAATTTTTATGTCTCTGTTTGGCTTTTCCACTGCTACCCAGCAGAATTAAACTGTCAATGGGACTCTCTCATTAATGCAGTATCACCTTACCTAGTTTGTATACTTGGGAAAAATCAGAGAAATATCACTTCGCATTTTGGGAAGACTTGTCAAGGTCTAAACGTGTCTCTCTCAATATAAACAAAAGCTGTTTACTCCTTTGAGGCTTGATTCTGTCACTATCAAAGACATCTATTTGAGCATTGTGCCCATAACTCCAAAGAAGCAAAATAGGGAACAGAAAAAAAAAACCCACAAAGAGAAGACAGATATTTAGACTGAGTGCTTTTCTTTCGAGCATTTGCAGGATTGTGATTTCACACCCACCTGTTGTCAGGATTCGCTCCAATATCATACTCATGAGGTTGCTCTTAATACACTGGATTTCCTTTCTCTCTCCTTGAGCATTGATTCTAACCCATCTGCTGGTTCTGGTTCCATTGAAGCTGCCTTCAAGATGGGAAGAGAAGTGAGTTCTCTCCGTCCTGAATGTCAGCCTGAAATTGATTTCCAGGAATGAATGATTCAGCACTGAATCTCTTTTGCTCTTACTTAAATTGTATTTTTAATAGAACTATGTACTTCCTGTCACTGGTTTTATTCTTAAATAGACTCCAGTGATTTATTGCAACAACTGGACTTTGTGTACTAAATCTTGTATTTGTCAAGTGTGGAGAGATTTGAAAAGATAAACATCACATTGCTGCCATTAAGAACGAGCTGGTCAAAAAGGAAATGTGTGTGCACTTTGTCCCCTGGTTTGTTAAATACTAAAGAGTATTCCACCATGTTTTCCAGATTGGAGGGAGTTGGGGCAGGAGGCGTGGAATGCATTGATAAGAACTTTCTTTTTATTTCCGAAAGGAGTGTAGATTTATGGCTGTTCCTCAAAACTGATTCTTGGATATAGTACAAAGTGATTTTCTTCTCAGTGGGTTTCAGGTTGGCAGACTGTTTCCAAACTCTCACTTTCTATATTGAAATCACAGACATGTAGACAGAAGGATCCGTTTCCATTGAGAATTCAGCTCTGTGATTAATTCCACACCTGAGCACTCATGACTGAATGTAAGTCACTGAGTACCTTATAAAATACCTCTTTCCCAAACTTGCCGTTCATGGTTCACCTTGCCATTTGGACATCCATCAACATTTTTTTTCTACCCAGCTTTCATGCTTCCTTTTGGTTCTGTGTACACCAGTGGAAACAATTTAAATCTGCCAACAATTAATACAACCTACATTTTGGTGGCATTTGGTTTAAGCACAGGACTTAAGGTGCAGTGACTCGACCCTCCTGAGGACGATTGCTTTTGAAGAGACCTTTCCCATTCCCCCACAAGCGATCAGTGTCTAGCTACTCATCCCGAGATGGGCTTTGTGAGGAAAATGAACACAGCACCGGTCAGTGGATTTATAGCTCCAGGAACCATTTTTCCCCCCGGGGAGCTGACTCTCTTCATACACACCTCACGTTCGTCTTCATGCCTTGCAGAAGTCATATCTGTCTCAACCCCCAAACAGATTATTCTTCAGAAACACAATTGTAATAATGAGAAGTACTTGAGAGTCAGCTCATGAAGGGGTAACTCAGGGGAAAGGTGTTCTATCATTTAGGTAGTTTTTCAGGAAAAAAATCATAAATCAGTAAATGTCTAATATTTATTTTATCTTTAAGTAAACATGTCACTTGATAACTCAGAACACAATCTTAGTAGAAGTTATTGCTATCAGATTTAAAGTGAAATAACCACATAAATTTTGCTATTACATGCATGTGTCTCCAGGTGTTTAAAATCAGTGAACATTACTAAGGAAATTCAATTGGATTTAATTTTTCACACTGTTTTAGCTTATACTTTCAAAAATCCTATTAAAAATTTACACCAAAATACAAAAGCAAATTCTGTTTCATAATTTTTTTGTTTGGTTTTTTTGAGGTAGGGTCTTTGCTCTATCCCAGGCTAACCTGGAATTCACTATGTAGTCTCAGGGTAGCCTTGAACTCATCCTACCTCTGCCTCCCAAGTGCTGGGATTAAAGGCGTGCACCACCACGCCCGGCTTTATGATTTACTTTTTTAAAAGAAAGTTTTAGCATAATCTAAAGTTTCAGTAGGTGAGTCTGTAGTGACTGTAAAAATTTATTTCCTGGATGTCTAAAATAAACATATCTGACAACCAACAATTATAAACTTCCTCATGTTTCCTCTTATGAAAATAATTTCTATTTTATGACAATAATACTCTGTTGTAGAAAACTTCCAAACTATAAATGTTGTTTAACATGAAATGTCTCCCAAAGTTCCTGTACTTGGACACTTCTGTTGTCACTGTTTGGGAAAGTCATGGGACCCTTAGGAGGGGAGCATCCTGGAGGACACAGGTGACTGCGGTCTGGGCGCTGTAGTTTTAGAGTCTAGCCCCACTTTCTGTCCAGTCTCTTCTTCCTGATGCTGCCATGGCCTTCCTCGACCATGCTGGACTGGGTCCTCCTGGACGTGTGAGCCAGAAGAAACCTCTCCTGCCTTAAGCTTTTTCCCTCTGGGTGTTTGGTCAGAGCCTTAAGAAAAGGTACTAGTACAATAGATGACACACACACAAAGTAATCAATCTCCTTTTTCTCTAATTTGGAAATTTTATTAATATTTTTGCGCATTCTCTTCCATGAGTGTAATTTTCCCAGGCTGTGCCTCACTTGTGAGCTGAGTTCGCTCTATGAGCTCCTCCCGATGACTGAGAGACTCTGGGTACCTTACCGAGAAGGACATTGGCATGTCAGCTCTGGGCATACATAAGACATATAAGCAGATTAGCATTGGCAGAGTGATAATTTGTTTCATCTAAATTTTCTTTAAGAAAAACTAAACAATTTCAGGAAAACCATGGGAGGTGATATTCAGAGGAAAATTTAAGCCAGTGAGACTGAAACACATATGTAAAGGAACCTGGAAATAAATTCTAGTTAGGTTACTTGTCCAGAGGGACTTCATAATTTGAAATTCTTGCTATATAGTTCTCTCTCTCTCTCTCTCATCAGAATACATTGGCTAAGTCCTAAATGCAATATTTGCTTGAGAATTGAATAGTTTACTAAGGTACCCAGATTAAAGTACAAAAACGTCCCTTAACAGCTAATAAATAGGAAATACAATGCATGAAAATTTTATTTACACTATATCAAAATGATACCACATTTTAAAAGAAGAAATTTAACAAAATAATTAGAAAACATCTTTTCTGATTTCTACAGAATATTTACAAATGGGGAGAGGTTAAGGACATGGGAGAGAAATTTTAATATTTAACTGACGTGCAGACTCAAGGCAAGCTCCATAAAATACAAACAGACTTGTACACACCTACTACTTACTGTTAAATCGCTATGGAGATGAAAAGGACATCAAGGTGGCAACTATTTTAAGTTCAAAGTTGAAGGATTTTAGAGCCTGGCTTCCGAATCTGTGGCGTTTTGAAGACCAAACTAATGGTTAGTTGACTTCTGCAAAGTGAAAAAGAGACACCAAGTGCCAAGATAAGTCACTGTAGAAAGAAAAACAAATAACAAAATGGTATTGTGCATGGCAAAATTCTCCATTGTTGAAGGCGGTAAGCAGGGAAGAAGACAAGGCAGGTCATCAGACCCCCCCTGGGACCCCAGCTAAGAGCTCCCCGGTGTCTGATAGGGCACAGAGGGGCCAAAAGACTAAGACGCAAGTCCATCAGGGAGGTAATCCCTCTGCAGGACTGCTTTGGGGGTCTCATGATCTGTAAGTAAGCCCCCTCTCCGAGGCTGAGGGAAGAGTGCCCACAGAGGAATCCCCTGCAGTGCTGCTCTGGGGTCTCCATACTCCTTTCTGGGAGTGGGCACAGGAGAGCTCTCATTCAGGGTGGGATGCGACTTCTTGGTGGTGTGGTGCTCAGGCGCTCTGGCCTGAGCCGAGGGAGGGGCTCCTAGGAGGACTGGTCTTGACCTAGGCAGCCTCCTTCAAGCTTGATTTGGGGGCTCCATGTTCCTATCAAGAACCCCTCCATGTTCGGTAGTCACTCCAGTATGTTCATTGGCTCACCGAACCAGTACTGACACAAGTGGTGCCATATGCAAAGAAGTTGTTACAAAATGGTTCCGAAAAGGAAGCGGGAAAGGTAAAACTGGATTCTAACAGAAATTTCAGGAGAAAAAAATCTTTTCCACTCTATATTGGGAAAGATTTTACTTTGAAGAAGCTATTAAAAAGACATAGATAATTTTTTTAAAATGATAAATTGAAATTTATCAAATTAGAAGTCATTGTCCCTAAAATATATGACAAAGTGAGATTCAAACCACAAAATAAAATAAATTTTTATAGTAATTATATTTGATACAAGGCTGATATTCACTTCCATCTTGTAAAGATAGCCACCACTTAACATCAGTGGGCTAAAATATGAGCAGACATTGCACAAAAAAGACACATGAATGACTAATAAGCATACTGAGTAACATTCACTATGTCATTAAGAGAAAGCAGATCAAAACCAGAGAAGGTAACCGCATCCATCCATTATGATAGCAAGAATGAAAACCACTGTCACCTCTGACAGCGATTTAGAATCAGAGCTCTCGAAAATGACACTGGAGAACACAAGCTGCTACAGAGACTTTAGAAGAAAGTTTTCCAGTTAATTAACTACTTTAATATGTGCTTACCATTTCTCCCAGTGATTCACTTCCATATTTTCAAATAAGAGAAATAAGTTATTTGTATTCAAATGTTTACTTATAACTGTACCAAGTCAGACACAAAATGAGTGTCAATCGCTTCATGAGTATAAAAACATGGTAGGCCTCACAAGACTACTTCACAGTGATAGAACAGTGTTCATTAATGAACATAGTGGACCAAGTTCAAACCCGGTTTGCTTCATGAAGGAAATTAGCATGATTCCACTTACATAAAATATTAAAGGTGTTATTAAAGTGTTCATGACCATTGCTTGTCTGGAGCCTTGCGGAGGGGGGAGTATAGTTCATGTGTAAGTAGAGGGACAGAAGACTGGGGTGAACTTGTCAAGTGGGGTCAAGGGAGGAGGTGGGAGGAAGACTCACCAAAATTAAAGATGTCCTGAGTCAGCTAATAAGATTTGGGGCAGAAGTATCTTGTGCAGGTGGATAATGTTGTGCCCAGAACCAGAGTCATATATTATTAGAAAATGTTCAGATTTAGATCCAAATCTAAATTACTAAGGGGCCCCAGGAGACTTTAAAGGGATTGAAATATCACACAGCCTATCTGTTTTGGTGGTTTGCTCTGTGTGTGTGTATAAAACTCTTGAGACTCTTCTTAAGTCTACTTTTATTGTTGTAGATTATTGCACATTGATTATATTTCAATAAAGATGAGCTAAGTAATCAGTGTGAAAAGAAAAAGTCAAGATGCACCTTGTGTCCAATAACAGCAGAAGCTGGGGCAAGGGAAGGATGAAGAGGATGAATTCACCAAGACGAAGCCCAGACAGGGATTCTGCATCATTAATGACTGTGTTTTTCCTGTGTTCCAACACTGAACATACTTGATAGTGTTAATCAATATTAATAGTCATAGAATTGAGAACATCATGAAAAAACACTGTGTGCTGTGAAGGAAGCATGTCTGCCCCTGCGTTGGAGATGGGAGAATTTAGATGAAGGAAACATTTAAACTGGCGGTGACTCTGGATCTAGAGGCCCTGGCGCAGTGTGTCTTAGATAACAGAACAGATCATGTCTGCAGCTCATATCCAAGTGTCCTTGAAGTAAAGGCTTTCCTCTACTAGGTTCCTGAGAGTCACTGAGTCTTCAGTTCATGGTCATGGACAGTGTTGGTAGCTGAACGCCCCCTGTTGAGTCACGCGTGTCAGGCCTGCAGTGTCCCAGTGTGCCTGAGCTGGACCAGCATATAGACAGAACCTAATTCCAGTATGAAGACGGTGCCTCAGCTCTGGGCACATTCTGACAGCTCGCCTATCTTCTAATACCCAGGGATGTTGGATGAAACCTTCCATACAACAAAGTCTGAACAAATCTTTCCATCACACCCATCATGACCAGCTCAGACCATTTCCCTCCAGAGTGCTGGTCTCCCCCAGAGGCTCTCACCACAGTCAGATGGTAGTCAGCATGCCCTGACCAAGGTGCCATTTCAGTGAATTTTGAAAGATGCATACTACCTCTTGCTAATGGTTTTGCCATCAGGAGTGCAAAGTGGACTTCTGGTAGATTCCGACATATTGCAGTCATGTTAGAACATCCCCTGGTAGATAATGGGGGTGAGGCAGCAATGACAGGTAAAGCTCCCCTGCACACCTTGTGCTTGACAGCTTCCTGGGAAATCATCTCAAAGAGTAACGAATCATGGAATTAGGAGATTCTTGCTCAGTACTATGGACATGCTGGGGACAAGGAGGGAGGAGCAGCAGGCAGTTGCAAATTACTTCCATCATATACACTGGAGTCTGACCTTCTGCAGCTCAAAACTCCATGTACAGTACTGAGTGATAAGCAGAAAGTGCTCCAGAGGTAGGGAATTCCCCAACTTTGGTGAAGATCCATACTAACTGCAGAGGCCAGGATGGGGTGAACTGGGATCCTGAGCCATGGCAAGGAGACAGCTGGGCAGATCCCCTGAGAGCCTTGACTCTGACCCCCAGGGCTCTGGGCCCCCTCCTCCCTGCACCTGATCCACCATCTGTGTTTGGAGACCCTGCAGAGAACTCTGCTTTACAGGAAGTACATGCTGTCACCGGGTCTACCTAGCCTCCCCTCACCTCTGTCGGAGGAATTCAAGGATAACTTGACAAAGAATGACTCGGGCATCACAAAAAGAAATAAAATGTAGCTAAAGGGAACTTTGAGACAACTCTAATGTGTCCTTCTGGGTGTCAGAATAATCTATAGCTCTAGTAAAGTCTTTATGGCCACGAGGTGGGAACTCAGGCAAGAAGTGTAAGGGTACGTGGAAGAAAAACTGGCACTCTTGAAGTATTTAATGTCAGCATCAACATAAGGAATTAAATCCTAATTTATAATCAATATTATAATCAATTTATAATCAACAGTGACCAAAATCACTATTGACTGGGTGAGTCGTATAAACAGCGGTTCCCAGAAAGTGAGACACCCAAGGACTGAATCGGCCTCCCTGAGCAAAACTGCCCTGGGCTACCTTTTCACCCATTCATTTGCCCACCACTGTGTCAAGCCTAACATCCCAGGGACTTCATGTAGGATCCCTCTTTTTTCAAATGTGAAAACAGACCCCCAGCTTCCACCAACCCAAGGGTTAAGGATGTCATCTGATCACATCTTAAAGGTATGGCAGAATCTTCCCCATTTTACTGTAATCCACCTACATCCAATGGATTTCAATCAAAGGATTTGGAAAGTGCCTCTGTCTGTGTCTTTCCATCGGGGAAATGCAAATTACAACAGTTTTAAGATTCCATCTCACGCCTGTCAGAATGACTACCATCAAGAAAACAAATGACAATAAATGCTGGTGAGGATGTGGGGAAATGGGAAGACATGTACACAGTTGGTAGGAATGTAAACTGGTGCAGCCATTGTGGAAAGCAGCGTGGAGGTTCCTGAGACAGCTGAAAATACATTTACCATACGACCCAGCTGTACCTCCTGGCATATATCCTAAGGATTCTAGTCACTACCTTAGAGCTGTGTCTTTTGCCTTCAGCTCTCATCTCAAGCGGATCAGAGGTAATTTATTCTGGAGCCAACTATGAGTGACCATGGTCTGGGAACACAGATTTTAGGTTACCCAAACTCCATGTTCCAGTGTGTCAGCAGCTTTGTGGGGTTTTATAATTACAGAACAAAAGTGGTTAAGCAAACAAGATCTCAATCCCTTCTTTCTGTAAGGCTTTGTGAATTTAATCTATGTGAATTTAAAACCAATACAGTAAGTTGATTGAAATTAATATATATGTCTTTTTTTTAAAAAAAGAGATTTCTTAGATCATGAATGATGAAAGCCTTAATTTCTCAACATGGAAGATAAAGACAGAAGACATGAAAATGAAGCTCCCAGGTTTGCAATGTGGATCTAGTGAGCCAAAGGCTTCTTATCAAGTCCTTTCAAGACCTGCCCCTTGCAAGAGAACTTACTCCTTAATAAGGAAATGCAGGAGAGAAAACCAGCAGTGGGAACCAGGTAATCTATGGTCAAATTGCTTTACATGCTGAAGGGGACCCTTGAGCCTGGGAAGATGTTTTTACGCAAGAGTTTACCAGGATAACACCTCAAAGTACCTGAGAGAATGGTTTACATATCTGAAGGATTCTATCTCTGATAAATTCCCTTTGAAAAGAGCTCTGCACCCAGCCCAGTCTACATTTATATGGTCACCTATTGTCTCTCAATACAGTCTCCTAAGGAGTCCCATCCTAGGAAAAACTTTATCTGTGAAGTCCATATCACATCAAAAGTCCTTTAAATACCCTCCTAAAAGCTTTCCACGTGGACATGACTTTACCCTCCAGAGAAGTACGTCCACTCTCCACTCTTGCTTGAATAATGCAATCCTTGTCTGAGCGAGACCAAGTCTGCCTGAATTTCCTTACACATGCTTTCTCCCTGTGCTGTTAAAGTTTTCTCATGGGGAAAATACCCAAGCCATTGGTTAAGAGAGTAAAAAAATTAATTGTGATAAAACATTTGCTGACAATCTTTTTTTGATCAAAGATTCTTGTTTATAGAGAAATACTAGAAATTACAAATAATATCAATATATCGCTAAAAATTCACTTATATGAAATCTGCTAAATTCATCATCAATGTCACTGACATATTTGTTGAAGCATTTATTCACCATAACACCATCAAATTAAATACATAGATACATATTTGGAATTTTATAGAAAGTATCTATCAAAATGCTATGAGTAAATCCTTTCCAGGCTCTGTGGTTATATCCCTTTGCTATCTAACTTTTCAGAGTTGTATCCATTGTCTGCAAGTATCTCAATGGTCACTAATGAAAACATTAAAAACACATATTCCTGTAATATGTGCATGAAGGTTTTCCTATTTTGAAATCACTGAGATAGAAAATTTGCTCATTCATAAACCACTATTCCCATTAAAATATTTGTAAGTATTCCCTCCTTTCCTGACTCTCAGACAATGCTATATTAAATGCTCACTCAGTGCCAGCCTCACCTTGCTTTCCTCTCATCTCGGAGCCTGGGGCAATGCGCTCCAATGGCTTCCTTTCATCCCACTTGGTAATAAGCTTTTTCCTTCCATGGGATCACAGATCCTTGTCTAATCCTGGTGTTTAAATATGACTTTTTTATCTTTACAAATCACTTCCAGGGCACATTTCCACGGTCTCCTTCATGAGTCTATGCCTGCCATTTTCCATTGTGGGTTGCCTGGGAGTTAATAGAACTGTTGTTCTCTGGTGCAATTCCTATGACCACCTAGATCTCACAGAATGCTGAGCTCCACACATGAAGAAAAGCACCTGCTAAGACTCTTTCCATGAGTTTCCCCTTTTAGGTAGCCCTTCCTAATTAACAAAATGGTCCCTGTCTTTTCAACCTCCCATAAGGAGTGAGTATTTTTAAGGACCTATAGAGCATAAACGGTTGAACATTTTCAATATTTGGGTCTTGTTTGTGCAGACATTCGTCGCTGCAGCTTCTGGAGCCATGGAGAGATAACAGCCTCCATCAAGGAGCAGGAAACTTTTTGGTATTGATCCTTGGAGGTTTCTAATGTAAGTGGCCAAAGCGCAGTTCTGGCTCTCAGGCATCTTTGGCACCCAGAATACTCAGAGGTCATTTTGGGGTAGTCATGGCAACAGCATAGATCAACATGTTCCGAGCAGTGATATCTCGGTTCCACGGGGCCTGATCTCTGTGGTGGTTGTCTGTCAAGTTCTATCAAGTCTGAACTTTTCACTTGCCTTCACCTGAAATGTGTGATGCCTACTTCTCCAGAGTTCAGCACCCTTCAGTATCTGTTGATGGTCTGATATCTAAATATTTCACCTAATATTGGAGTGAAAGCTGCATCCTCAGGATTGAAAACCTTGTGAAGAGTTAATTGAAAACAAAGATAATAGGTAAAGGAAACACCTTACAAGGATATTAATCCTATATGAAGCTACTCTAAACCTCAGAATAAGCAGAATGTCCACACACACATGCTTTTACTTGTTCTGAGGTATTTGACACTTTCTGCTGCAGTGACAAGACTTCTGAAAACAATGAAAAGGAAGAAATGTTGATTTTGGTTCCTGGTTTCAGAGTTTCATACCATGGTCAGCTGGCTCCACTGCTGAGGGCCCCGGTATTGTGACTCACAGTGGCAGAATGGCATCAACAAACCACCTTACCTCATGGGAGCCATGTGTAGAGAGACCAAGAGAGGATGGGTGAGGATAGCGACCTGCTTTCTCCAATAAGATCCATCTCCTGAGAACCCACTCAGCTAGGAAACTAGGAATCCCCAGCATGCAGTCCGCCTTAGGAGGACCCCAAGCTCTGTGCCATTGGAATGCGGGTGACACTTCATACTCAGGCCTTAGGAAGTGTTCTCTAGACACTCCTAAATTCTAATTAATCCCTACAATGGTTGAAATGGGCAAAATATGTATAAAGTACACTAAGGATTTGCTCTTATCTTACAAAATTATTTATGTTGCAATGTATGGACACAATACTCTGTCTGACAAGTTGCTAATAACTTGTACCTCATAGTAAGCTGTATTCTAATACCCCAATAAATATTTCAACAACTTTTTTCTTTGTCAATGCTAAAATTAACTACTTACAAGGAAATTCTATTAAATTAAATACTGAATAATGCCTTCTTATTTCATAGACATGTTATTTTTCCTAAATGGAAAGGAGACATAATCTCACTATGAATGCTAAATAAATATTGTATGGTATTTTGCTGCTTTTTAAATTCATGTTATTTTATAGTTAGTCTTTATCCAATTAAATAGCATAGGTATGACTGATAAACTTTTCAAATAGCCAATTTATACCATACTTTGTTAACATAAGCAAAAATCTTAAATAATAAAAATATATGATTGAAGAGCTCATATTAAAACCAAGTATAAAGCTGTGTCTTGAAGGAAGGGATACCCATGTTCACACAACTCACCTGATTTGCCTCCAGAGAGGGTTCTGATCAATGAAGAAGCGAGGAATTAAATACTAAGGTCTCAGATGTTGATCTTTTCTTGGTGACTGACTGGCTGTGGAATTTTGGTAAAACCTCCACCTTGTGCATCTGGATTTGGTATCTTCTTCAGAGTGAGGAGCTTGAACTGCTTGGTTCCGAACACCTTTCAGTCATTTCCCTCTTCATCAGAGCTATCTTCACTGTTGAGAACAACGACGAGGGAGACTAAGAACTTCACTAGGTCCTTACTGAATTTATTACAGAATCAGGGACTAAAGCATGTACAATAGTACATGACCTTTATTAACAGCAGGGAGTGGTTAGGAATTACAGGTGAACAGTCAGAATATAATTTAAAGAAATCTAATGTTTGCCTTGATAGCATTGTTTGAAGACTGGCAAGAAGTGATTATGTGCCATGATTTTTTGTGTTAAATTTTCTATGTGTATACTTGGTAGACTGTATTTTCTTTTGTTAAGCAATCTATAATTCTTTCATTTCACTCGGATATTTATTTTTTTCAGTTGTATTCATTTCTCCTGTTGCATATGTACATTTAAAGATAAACTTCACCTCTTATAATGGGCAGTGGGACCTCAGTTTCTCCTCTGTCTCTTTGGATCCTGGCCACCGTGAGGTTAGTCCACTGACGCATGTGCTACCACCTTATCCATTTTGTGGAATCTCACCACATGCCCAATGAGAGGATCAGCTGACCATAGACTGGCCCCTCAGAGGAGCCTTTCCTCTTCCTACATTGACTATCCACGGGATTTTACCACAGTGATAGAAACCTGACATAATCCAGAGATCCTCTGATTAAATCAAGGTTCTTTGCAATGACTCAGGGTTGGGATATATAAAATCCTGGCCAACCTAATGGAATTGAGGAGTCAATAATGCAGTTGTTAGTCCATTGTTAGTCTACAAGGTACTTTGTAAAAATGGGATTTGATCTTTAAAATATGTGGTGGTGGTCTGATTTTTACAGCAAGGAATCTTTAAAACATCAAACTAGTGACAGCCTCAAAATCACCAAATTCCTAATTAAAATGAACTTAATATCTTATAATTTCTAGTTTTCACAATTACATATCTGATGGTTTTCCAACATTTCATTAAGATTTTTTTCTCCCTCTCTACCTGTGTATGTACATATTCATGTATACACATCTATTGGTATCTTCTAGTCATTGATCGTGAACAGACTATATCTAATCTATCATTTTCTTATCAATTGTCCTTATGATGGAAAACAGTTACTCTGGAAACACTACTCTTTCTCAACTTTGCTGTATCAGGTATGATCTCTGGTGCATCACATTGAGTAAGCATATTACCAGGCTGACTGATGGAAAACTACATTTAGTTTATTAGCAAAAACTCAAATTCCAAAAGAAGTCAAAAGCTAATTGTCGTTGCTTCAGTTCAATTGTAAGAATTAAACTTGGTAAATTCAGAATTCTTCTGGGTCTGCTTCTCTCTCCAACTTTTCATGTCTTCACTTTTATGACAGGGAGTTCTATACTGTAAGGAAATTGAGAAGGAGGTACACTGGGCTCGAACTCGCTCAGACAAGGACTGCCTTTATTCAGCAATGAGGGAACAGACCTCTCTGGAGTCTGAAGTCATGTCCACCGTGGAAAGCTTTTAGGAGGGTATTTAAAGGACTTCTGGTGTGATATGGACTTCACAGATAAAGTTTTCCCTAGGTATGGGGCTCCTTAGGCGAGAGACAGTAGGTGACCCTATAAATGTGGATTGGGCTGGGTGCAGAGCTCTTTTCAAAAGGGCCTTATCAGAGGTAGGATCCTTAAGATATGTAAAACATTCAGGTGCTTTGAGGTCTTATCCTGGGTAAGAGCCTGTGTAAAATCTTTTTCCCAGGCTCAGGGAGCCCCTTCGTAGAGCACATCTCCCTTTGGGTGTTTGTCTAGTCTGGAGATCCCCCTTGGAGCTCACTGAGATCCAGATTCTTCTGGGTTGTTTGAAGTTTCCCCCAATTCTCACTTCCCTGCTGCTGCTGCTGGATTTCTGCCTCAGGGTTCATTCTTCTCAGAAAAGCAAAGCACTGCATTCACAAGCCGCCTCCCTCTGCTGTTTCACTCTGCAATCAACCCTGAGAAGTGGAGGCCATCAGAAACCCAGGGAGTCCTGTTCCTTCCCCGCTGAACGCTCTTGATCTTGATCTCCTTTAGACCATATACTTCACCACAAGAGAATTCCCAGCTCTTGACTGCCTTCTTTTTCCCCAACTAATTCTGTTAACAATTTTGATGCAGATAATATACTGTGATCACCATTCCCTTCAGTAACCATTTCTTGCCCCTCTTCCCTGCTCCTCTTCCTCAGAACTTCTTTCCAATGAATTCATCTTTGGCTTTAATAGCTTTTCCCCATCCTTCACCATTCGTGACTGAATGTTGATGGGCCCAATATTGTAACTGTCTTGTGCATGTGATGAAGCGATCGTGAGGTCATGGATGCGGTCCCCACTTCTTGTCTGGAAGCCAGTGTTCCAAAACACTCCTCTCCATCCGCTGCCTCTTCCTTTCTTTCCAGGATGATCCCTAAGCCTTGGAGGGGTGATACAGATAGCTCAACAGTCACTTATTCTCAGCTCTTAGATGGTTGTTGAATTTCCTCAGTAGTTACTGTCCACAGCAAAAAGACATTTCTCTGATGAAAGATGAGAGAGCAGCACTAATCAACGGACATAAGCTAATATTTAGAGGGTAATTTAATGGACATGGCATCTCCAGTTCGCAAACTACAATAGGAACTTCCTCTGTGATCTTCTCAGCCTTGTGCTTTTGACCAGGATTTTAATACAAGGCGTGAATTCCCTCCTGTGAGCAGGCCTCAAATCCAACTGAGAGCAGTTATCCACACAGTTTTCATGACACTATGATCCAGGGAGCATTTCTTGCTTGGCTGGCTGCAGGCCACCTTCTCTCTCTCCTTTGAGGGCCATGGAGTTTTCATGGGTTTATGGGATGCATGTCAAAGAGATAGAGTTCAAGGCCAGCTTAGTCTGCAACAGAGCAAAAACTAAACTAACTAAATAAATAATAAATGTATGTTAAAATTATGGCATTACTTCCTTGCTTTTTGCAGGATTCTGCCCATTACAAGTATCAATAACCATATGCTTTGTGAATTTACCCAATTTATCCATAGTTAAATTATTCCAGAAAGTCTACAAACTATTATTTACTTTCTACATTTGCAATATTTACTCATCAAATAGCAGATATTTGTTTAGTCTAGTATGCCTATTTTATGTCAAAGTCTTCTAAGACTTGGATATATAAGGGGAAAATGACATAAAAATATAAAATACTGGGTTGGAGAGATGGCTCAGGGGTTAAGGTGCTTGCCTGCAATATCTAATGACTTGAGTTTGATTCCCACATAAAGTAGAACCCACATAAAGCCAGATGCACAAAGTGGCACATGCATCTGGAGTTTGCTTGCAGCCTCTGGAGGCCCTGGCATGCCCATTCTCTCTGTCTCTCTTCTCTCTCTGTTTGTACATAAATGTAATATTTAAAAATATATAAAATACCAACTCAAATAATCAGGCAAGCCAAACATCAAGTCAAAGAAGCTTAATAACATCAAAAAAATGAGTGTACGTATTAAAGCAAACTTCACCTTGCTTTGTGGTCGCCTCTCAACTCTGATATCTTGTGTTTAAAGGGTTCAGTGGACATGATCAAGGTGAATTTTGTTGGTTGTATCTCCTCCTTGTTTGTTATTGAAGGATGGTCTATACCTCCCTGCTACCAGTGTTTTCTTCAGGTCACAAGTTATACAGTAGTGATGGGACCTCCCTGTGTGTTCAAGTTTTTTTTTTTCTAGACACAATGTGTCTTTCACTGAAGTTTCCTAGGAGATTTGGTGTCAGTTTCTTCATATATTCTCAGAGTATTGCTAACATAACAACTGAATTTTGTTTACCCTTTTAATCCAATAGTTAAAATGGGCAATCATTTATCCATGGTGAATATTTATACTGAGTCATTCAGTGGTGCCTCAAGTCTATTATTATAAAATGGCCTTTCTTCTATACTCAACTTTTCTTCTTTTAACATTTATTGACAACCTCCATTCACAGACACAAAATACCCCACCGCCCTCTCTTCTCCCACACGAATGCAGCCCTAGTCTTTTCCAACTTGTCCTACTTCCATTCTGATGTAATCACTTTTCTTTTTGCCTTTCACCTCTTCTTTGCACTCTGAAAATATACAACAGAAAAACCAACAGCAATACTGAATGCAGCTTCAGGTGATGTCTGCTAGGGTGAGCATGTCCCTAGCATTTCCAGATTCTACTAGCTTATTCATAGTGATGAAAGGTTGAGCAAAACCTCATTTCAGTTCAAAAATAGAAGAATTTGTTTTTCTATTATAAAGCTCCTGAGAAGAAGACAAGAGCTAGGGTGACCTTTTCATTAGCCTTTGATGGATTTTCTTCATTATCCTTCTGCCTAACAGTCTGTGCTTCCCCGATGGTTTACCACACCTGAATTCTAGAATAGGTGCATCATGTTTGCAACATCTCAGACTTACTAAAGACTAGACTTCATATCCAACCAACTTCAGAAAAATCTGGGAGTTGTATGGTAAGTTTAACCAGGTAAATAGTCTATGTATTTTATTAACCACATAAGGTAGAAAGCAGGGGGTGAGCATGGGCAGGGGGAGAGTTAACAACAGGTAACAATCAATGACAGAAGCAGCCACTCTCAGACTTTCCTGGCACAGGAGCTGCACAGTTACGTCTGATTTTGTTAAGTATCTTCACATCAGTGATCAGTGTGTCATGAATCTGAACTACCTCAAGAGAGAACAAAGGCCTTTTTGTTTAACTTGCCTGGGTTGTAGGTAGCTGAACTGGCAGTGACTGAGGTGTGTTACAAGGGAAGACAGGACCCTCCTCTGCTCTCACTCAAAGCCAGACCTCAGTGCTCACTTTTGGCAACACAATCATTCAGGCCAATCATTACACTTCCGTTGGATGAGCTAAGTTTTAAGTGTCAGGATATTTGTTTTTACTTGGGAAATAATTTCTTAGCATTAGTCTAGAAAAGGCCCATTGGCTTCCATCCAATCCACAGCTTGTTAATTGGCTAACAGGTGATCCCAGAGGCAGGTAACCCTGAACTGGAACTGGGATCCATGGCAATCCCATATGAAAACCAAGAACCTGGGCTCCAAGGGGAAACTCCCACTAACCAGAGATCTATACAAAGGCTATACCCATTAGAATCTCAACAGGTTTACAAAGTTTGTCTCATTTAACCTATACTGATCTCACTTTCTTTTGGAGATTCTGTTTGTATGTTTCAGAAGCCAGCAAGAAGCATAGACAACCCAATCCCACCAACAGTACCAGAGATGTTACCTGTCACCCAGGCAGGAGATGAACCACCCTTAAGTTATGATATAGGTCCCAAATGAAACCTTCGAGGAAGTGATGAATGAGCAAGACCTACCTACATAGCGTATCAGATAACCTGTGAAAGGATAATGGAGACAGACACTGAGGATACCCAACACACTCTAAGCAGAAATTCAGAGATTCTAAAGACCTCAACTGTAAAGCAGACCTAAAACTCATCCACTATGACTCAGGGATCTGAGTGGAAGAGGGGGGGTAGATAGATTGTAAGAGCCATGGTGGGGAGAAAGAGGAAAAAATGTGTCTACTTCTTGTACAATCCATAACCCCTTATCCCATGGACTGGTGCAGCAAGGTGGGAACAGGGAGGAGGGAAATAGGGATATCATCATAAGACTTGCTCATGCAACATATCTAGTTATTTACAATAAATATGAAAAAAATCTTTACAAATGTAGAACATCAATGTTAATTTGAAAAAAATGTTGCCAAGTCAGATTCTCAAGTAAAGAAAACCAATAGACCCAAGAATGAACCCCCATTGCTCCTTAGCTGAGAAAAGTCTCTCAAATAGCTCTGCTTATTGCCTATAATCCAAGCTGATCTAACCTTTAGTAGAGAATACTGGGGAACTACAGGGTACATGTATACAAGCAGAAAGCTAGCCTGCTGCCCGGCAGGAGATGGGGAAGGTCACAGCCACCAGGTCTGCATGGCAGAGGATGTAGAGACAGGAGCACTGCTCTCATAGCCTGAAAACCAGTTCCAACATGCAGTGTGGTCACTCGGATCTCATCAAAACAGATATCCAAGGGTGACCGAAAACTCGACACTAAATCAGATTTAACAGAGGCACCTAGGCTCAGGGAACAGTGCTGCAGAATGGGGCAGGAAGGTTGCAGGAGTCTCTGGGTGGGTGGGATTAGCCTGAGGCATGGTCTCTCCCCACCCACAGAGACTGACTGAGGCCTTCAGGACCCCACAGTGAATACCAGTAATCCCACTGAAGACGGCCTTCAGCGGGATGGGGGCAGAGGAGAGAGTTGAAACTAAAAATAAATAAATTAATTAAAAACAAAAAAAGGCTGATCCTGCCTTAGAGACATAAAACATCAAATACTACTGTGTGCTTAGGCTGGCTTCATCCTCCAGCTATGACGAGATGAAGAGATGTGTGCTTCCTGAAAGTTCTTTGGAGGGAACTAGAGAGGCACAGACAATTTCTGAATGTGAGTATTTCTGATTCATGCTTTCCCAGTCTTCCTGGTATTGCGATTAGAAACTGGTGTCTTATTGTTCATTTTGTGGCTAAAGCTGAATGAAATTCAATTATCACAAAATAGTGTGCTTCAATTTTGCATGTCCTGGTATTTTTTTTTAATTTGGAGTGTCTCCTATTGCTCTCCAGTGATAATGCTGTCCAAATCAATCACACTGGTGTGCTCACCCAGACAGAATGGTTTTCATGAATGCATAGTGAGCGGTAAGCCCCAGCTGAGCTCTTCTGAGCAGAGGGACAAAATTAAAGTTTGGTGTTGTGTCGCTCCTGCCAAACTGTCTGTCTCTCTCCATTGTGCTGTTTCCCTTTGAGACACGGAGGAAGTAGAGCACATCACCTGGTAGCAGAGGAGGATGCCCCAGACTCTCGCTCCCTGGACAGTCAAGAACATATGTCACAAAAGAAAACTCAGTGTCTGCAAGTTAACCAGAATTTTTGATATTTCTCCCTGGAACGAACGTTCACTATTTTAACTAGTGACTTTCAACAGCTTTTGTTTGAGTTATTGGTTATGATCTGTTTATGCATTTGCCATTTTGTTGGTAGCTGATTTTGCATGATTTATTCCACATGTTATTTTATGGTGGTCATGATGGGGAACAGGAATGGCTGGGGCACATTGTCCAACCTTCCTGTTGATCTTTGCAAAATCAACCTTTCCACCTCCTCAAATGAAAATACTTTATTAAAATATTCTGAATAATTTCAATTTATCATAGAGATGAGGAAAATGACCTCCAGGAACACAGGAGACTGGAAATGACTGGCTTTGCCAAATGATTATCACCTCTGAATTGTTTCTTTAAAAAAATTTCCTTGTGGAATAATCTGTCCAAACCCTATTGCTTCTAGTAGAAATCATTTTTGCAGTGTTGAAGAAAGATTAAGCAATTCAGAGTTTATCTATAATCTGTGCCACGACTTCCATGGGGAAATAAGCTCTTCACCCTGCAGTTACAAATGAGTCAGGTCAGGGATGCTGGGCATCCTGGATGCTTCGCCTTCTCGTTGTCCTTTATTTAGTTTTACGCATGTGTGCAGGAGACTCAGAAATTTAGTAACATGGATAGAAATAAAGTTAAAATACCTCAAATTGTTTGTTAGAACATTCATAAGGGGATACTACAGTCTCCTTATGTGACAGGTGCCATGCCTTTCAAAGGATTCAAAAGAAAGCACAATTGTTTATGGATTAATTGGTTACTTCTGCTAACAGCTATTCGTACATGATAAAGAAAGATAAGATATGGAACCTGCCTACAGAGCACCCCCAAGCTGGGCACTCAGAATCAGAAATAGGCATGTATAAACATGAGCTCCTGAAGGACAATTTGATGACACAACATATCCATTTAGCCAAACAGCAGTCGTAGCTTCTTCCCTCCAGGTTCCAGTCATGGGCTTTTGACTAGGTTTTCAGTATCAGGCATGAATTCCAAACCATGGAGCAGGCCTCAAATCCAATCAGAGAGCAGTTGGTTACCCATATACCAGACATAACAGACCAGTGGGTACATCTTGCTTGGCTGGCCAACTGTGTCTCCTGCAGAAGCCACTTCTGGTTAAGAGTGGTGATGATTTTTTATGCCCTATGAGCTCGCATAGTACTTTACAGCCAGCAGGGAGGATGCTTCCAGCTCAGGTCCGGCTTGGTTTCTTAGTATCTACCAACCAATTCATGTGCTGTCTTCAGCAATAGAGTAATAACATCTAATTCTGGTGGGGATCCAAGACAAGTTTATGGCCTCAAGGGCATTCCTGACCACCAACTCATCAGGAAGATCCCCACCTCTGACAATGGGATTCTCCTGTAAAAGTCTAATATGTAGACCCATGCATGCAGAGACCAGAGGTTGCCATCAAGTAGTCATGAGCTCCTCCATCACTCTCTGCTTTATAAGGCATCTGTCATTTGAACCCAGGCTTCAGCACTCCCCTAGTCTGGCCTGCAAGCTTCTGCTAACAACTCCTGTCTTCCTTAGGAGTACTAGAACCTTAACTCAGAACTTGGATTAAACCGTCTCTTTGTTTTACAGGAAACCACCTGTGTGTATGTTCTCAACACCTAGTCATTGGCTTTTCCTTGGGGCAAGGGTATGCATATTTGCCCTGTGCACATGTTCATGCTTTTTTGTATGTGTGTGGATCCACTTGACATTTCCCTGGACCCTGAAGAACTGAACTTCCAGCCTTGTCCTTGCAGGTTGAGTGCTTTATCCACTAAGCCATGTACCCTGGCCCTGACTCACTGGCTTTTAAAAGACTTAGGTCTGATATCACATAAGGAATTCTTTCTGTACCTCTGATGACTTAGCATGCAGGGAACTCTCAGCATCTCTCCAAAAGTGATTTTGGTACTTCTAGTGATTGCTGTTCTGCAGGAGCTTGGGGGTGTGTGAACTGATGTAGCCTATGGCTGCTTGCCTGAACTCTGTCCTATTCAGTCTGCCCTTTCTCACTGCATGGTACATCTCAGGAGGATTCACATGGCTCCAGGTCATGAGGCAAGAAGAGGGCCAGTGTTCTGGCCCACGGTGCGCAGTCCTCAACATTTCCTCAGCTTCCCTCAAATGACACTTGTCTGCACCCATCGCAGCCTCTACTGAGCTCTGGAGAACCAGCTGGTCTTGTCTCTCATGAAGCATCCTGTGCCAGTCTACATGCATCCTTCCATCTCTAGGATAAGTAAGAGACTCAGGCTCTAAACAAGGATTAGAGAAAGGTGGAATGGGGTCTACAAGGGCACACACACACACACACACACACACACACACACACACACACACACACACACGGGAACATAGACACAAGCAAGCAAAATGGAGAAAATGAGTCACAACGCCCAACTGATTTTATTAAAAACAGGATCCTTAGACTTGATACTGTAACTTTTGGATTGTGTGTTATAATTAGTGGGATAAGAAATTGTGAAGTGGCAGACAGCAAACACACATCTGAATCTTTATATTTGTTAATTAAATTCTCGATGTAAGATGGCTTTCATTTGGCAAACCTCAGGGTGTCAATCTACATTCATTTCCATGATTGTTCTAAAAGAAGAAGTGCTCACGCGAAATCTTTTTGTCACTGTTGGGATTAGGAGGCTCTTGCCAAGATCAACAGAGCTCTTGGGTATTGAATGGCCAGCTCTCTAGAACAGTAGCCTCTGAGTCCTAGGAAAGCAAGGGTAAACAACTGTGAGGAAACCTCAATGTTGACTGGCCTTGCCCAGCACTAACTGCCTTTCCACCATCAGAAGGGCCTGTAATCTCCACAGCTGGCTTGCCCCACGCAGTGTCCCCAGGGCAGCAGCCTCCCAGGACAAAGGAGCCATGAGAATCACTACTCCCTTGTTCATTGTTCACCGTATCCTCTTGGTAATTAAAAAATGTCTTATATTTGGAGAAACAAAATTTTTCAGAATGAACGAGGCTTTAAGATAAATCCCAATGCAGAAATTATCAACTCTGACAACCTGGAATGTTTGAGTTCAAAACAGCAGAACTTACGTTCCACAGTCCTGGCTGCTCCAGGTTTGACCCTTAACTCTTCAGAAAATCACCTTAAGACAAAGAGAACTTGAGAGTTCACCTTCGTCAGCCCTTCCTTCCTCCTTTCTTTTATGAACACTTCATCAGTATATTCACTTATGTTCATTTTCATTAAAAAAAAAATCACAATTGGCTTCCTGTTCAAGATGGCTGACTAGCAGACATGCCGTGTCCTCGGAGAACAAGGGTCAGTGTTTCCAACGGGGATCCAGGTCATGGATACAAGCTGCGGCCATGCTCTGAGATCCAGACACCTCCTGACACAGGATCCTCATGACTGGAAGCTGCCATCAAGGACCAGTGCTCACTGGAGGCAGTGAGTTGTCCAGCAGCCCACTGGCCAGCAGGCCCAGCTTAAGCGGCCTTAGCCCGCCAGCTGCCTGCAGCTTTCCCGCGGCCTCTGCCGGCTTCCCTC
>PVHP010029746.1:0-22121 GCA_004024765.1 Zapus hudsonius
TTCTTCTTCTTAAATGAAAACCAATAGGAAACCATAGAAGACATGGGAAAACACATTATTTAATGACTGACAACACAATTTATGAGCATACATAATCTTTATTCTTTGCAGAATCTGGAAAGTTTATATTTTGTTTAGCATAGATTTGAACTTTGATGCAATCTGGTATTTAGTATGACATGTTTATAAATGACAGCCTAGTTTTAAACAAATTGAACTTTTTAATGTCTTAAAAATACATCACAATTTGTTTCCAGATTTTAACTGGCATAAACATAATGCTGTGTTTTCTAAACATGTGTCACTGTATAAACTTCTCTTCATAGTGAAGGAACAGTTTCCAGTAAAAGGGCAAGCATCTTCTCTCTGTGGATTTCATATCACTGTGAAATAACATGGTTTATAGCTCTTTTTCCAAATGTAGCCATTCTAAAATATGCAGTGCTAGCTCTGCTTTTTATCCTCTATTTAAAACATCACCACATGTAAATTCCTTCAGGGATGGAAAAGCCACCCAAGGATTCAAAAAAAAAAGAGCACAATGAGTCATGTTTTACACAGAAAGATTTCAAATTTATTTTAAACTTTAAAAAGATATGAATTTGATATATAAATTTAATTCTGTAAGTATTTTATTCATGTATCCTATATGGAATTAACTTTGAATTAACTTTCCATAATTTAGCAAGTAAGCAAGACTTAAATCTTCAGATATACATATTGCAATACATACAAAAACATAATTTCAAGGTCACTTTATCAGAACCTTTGTTTTTTTTTAATATTTCTTGTTTCATGAATCTTCACATTATGGAAAGTAAAGAGTTGATCAATCATCTCAGAATCACTTCAAATTCTTAAAAACATATTGACAGACTCCAAGAAGCGTGGTACTACAATATATCACCAACATAATACATCTGGTCACTGGGGCATTTCACCCAAAATCACATGGTCTTTGGGTTTCACTGAATAACTTTCCCTTGAGTTGTCTTCAAGCCACTCTTGATGCCTGAGTCATCATAGCATGCCTCACTTCATGATGCCGGGAGCATTGACGTAAGTAGCCATCTTAGTCAGTCGCACAGTTCAGGAACTATATACAGCAGGTCCAGTTCAGTCTTTAAGTCTGTAAAGAGATCATCATTTTTAGTCAAATTTATGCATATTTATAAATATAATGAATGTGTTCATCTAATTATATACTCAACATGCAATGATGGCTTTTAGTATAAAACCACATGTTCATATACACATACCTATGTTGTTTTTCATACTTCTACTACTAAAACTCTAAGTGTTATCTGTCATCTGTAAAATAAAACCTATATTGTATACGTCACAAGATCAAAGTGTCTAATGGATTTATGGGTGCAGTATTCTTGTACACATACATTCCCAGGGAATCTTACTGGAAGTGAAAAATCTCACTGTATATTCTGAACATGTGTAACCTAAAGTCAATGAATAATGAAATGTTAGCCAAATGAAGCTCAATAAGACATGACTTTAGAAATTTTCATTGGAAAAAGAAGCATTCCAATTGTTTATTGCTTCAAGGCAAAGCATCACTATGGTGACAGGTGACAGATTTACCTGAAAGAAGATTGCTAGGACACAAACTATTTTGTTTTTAAATGAAGACAACAGTAAATAGGCTAAGATGCCATTATAAATCCACCCCAAATATTACTGGCTACAAATAAAAATGGTTCTTGTTTCTTCTCAGACTAGATGCCTCTTCTGGTAGTGCCTCGGTTTACACGAGCACTTACAAAGCTGGGCCTGTCCACTACGTGGTCTCTTACACACTGCACTTCTCATAGGCCAGTGATCATGGATGCACCTTAATTAACACCCACAAGTTAAATTTTCTAATCAGTTGCTCCAATTCTATTTTTATAAAGGCAATATGGTACAATTATAAAATCAAGGTATTAAAAACCAGCCAAGTGATGCAAGCTATATCTACTCTATTATTTGTATCTGTTGATAAGGTTTAAGCATCATGACAAGCTAGCACTTCATAAAACTTTGTCTACAAACTAGTTCAGTGACTTTTTAGTACATTGGTTTACTCATTTTGTCAAATAAAGCTTCAAAGATTTTTTTACCTTTTCTCACTCACAAGTATGTTCTACTATCAATCTTAAAGTATTGTGATTCCCATCATTTCCTATAAAACTCCTACTTTGATTTTTCCTAAGAAAAGCAAGTATTGTACTTGGATTTATTAGGCTCTCCCTATACTTTAATACCTATCCAATTTATTTTTCAGTATAACTAGGACCCAGTGTATTAATTACAAATCCATTATGTAATAATTTGAAATAGATAAAAGGAGTGATTAAGAACCTATGCTTTGAAGTTGGACAGAGATTCTAGTTCAGCTTCTTCACCTGACAGTGTGTTTTTGAGCAAGTCACTGTGCTCTTTCTGGAAAATTATGATGATGATAATATATATCTTGAGGTGTTGTCAAGAATATTTATTGATTTAATAAATATTTAATACTTAAAGCTACATCTGCTACAAAGTAGTATCTACATAAATATCACCTTGATTTCAACAAATATTACTAATATGAACAAATTGTTTTCATTGTAGGTATTCAAGTGAGAATGATATGATTGAATTAGAGATTCTTTCCTACAACTAGAAATGTCTCTCTCATTCATTAAAGAATTCTTGAGTAGGTACTGAGAGTGATTTACTAATAATGTTCTGGCCCCTTCCTCTCATTTACTGAAGACTTATGAATTTATCCCATGGTCTTACCACTTAATTGTTTTCTAATCTTTGAAATAGTCTTACTATGTATCTGACATTTCCACATCCCTGTGGCCAAATACCTAACAAGAAGCAACTTGTTACTAAGAGACAGAAGGGTTTACTTCAACTCCCAATACCATGGTGAGGAGACATGGCAGATGGGACTCTCGTCTTTATACAGGTGCTTATCATTGGTTACATGGAGATGACAGGTATGGAAGCAGGAAAAAACTCAGGACAAACTAGCACTAAGCTATATAGTCCCTAAGCCTGCTCCCAGTGGCCTATATCTGACAGACAGACTCCATCTCAAAGTTTCCATTTCCAACAGCTAGTGGTGAAATACACGAGCCTGTCAGGGACATTTCCCATTTGATCTATAATAGATAGGGTCTAATCATATAGCCTAGATTGGCCTTGAACTCATGAATCCTCTCCTACTTTACCCTCTTAAATGCCTGGATGATAAGAGTGCACCACCATCCCAGGGTGTTTCCTGCTCAAGCCTTGCTATTTCCTGAGTGACAGTATCCCCAACCCCTCCACCTGCACAGATGGTTAGTGAACAAGTATTTTAAAGAAATAATGGGTAGATGCTGATGTTATCTACTGACTGCCAAGATCCTATGAGTGTTAGTTCATCTTAGACTGCATTCCCAGCTTAAAGTACAGAAATTTTAGCCATGCTCTCATCCATATCTCTTGTCCGGTTGCTTTTTGATCATATTATTCCAGATAAAACCCCGTCTAAGGAGAAGCTTCACCTGCCACCAGAATCCTTATACCCTTTGCCCTCCCTGTCTCCAGTTATACTGGTAAAGGTTTAATGCTCTGGGCATTATTCTTTCCAACTACCAGAATCCCAACTCTTTTAGCTTTTTTCCCTTTTGCTGTGTACTCAACATCTGTTTACTATTGTTTCTTCTTAGTATTGACATGTATAAATCTCTCTTATCTTTAAAAAAAAACAACAGGCTTGAGTCATCTGAAATCTACTCTAGAAGTACAAACTCTGAAAATTATCCTGTTTTGATGAAACTTCAGACAGACTCCTCTGAGTGCTCTCTCTCTCTCTCTCTCTCTCTCTCTCTCTCTCTCTCTCTCTCTCTCTCTCTCTCAGAGCAGTGATGTATTTATTCAGACTCATTCATCTTTCAGGATGTCCTTCTATTTTGACAGGTCCTCTGAAACTTTATTTCACTTGGAAACTGAAATTATCACTCAGCCTATGCTTCGCTTTGATGACTGAATTGGTTTCTGATATACCTGAAGCCCCAAACAATCACTATTTATAATTCTTAACAAGCTTAGGGTGACCCCACAACTCTGATTCCAATGATGAGCTTGTGTGAGGCCTGCATAAAACACAAGACTACCAGAAGAAATTACTGTTGGTTTCAGCCATACCCTGAAGATGAGCCCCTGACTTCCAGTCTGTATGTCAACATAAGGGGTCTTACCTCATTCATTCACTACCAGTTAGCAAACCCAAATGTGTGTCTCAGAAGACCAAATCCCCACTTCCTACTGTTTGTAATTTTACACTTCCATGACTCTGCTCAGGGCTCCACCATTCCCTAACCCCTCCTTATTTCTTTAAGGCATTTTGTCACTTCTGCACTAATAGTAGCAGAGCTCAGCTCCTTTCCTCACTGTTGGTGGTAACTTAATGAAATCTTTTGCAATTGGAACTGTCAGATAAGTATATCTTTTTTAAAAAAAGTTTTTATTTATTAGAGAAAGGGTGTGAGAGAGATAGTGTCTGTGTATGTATGGGCATCTCAGGTCCTTTTGCTGCTACAAACCAAGTCTAGACTCATGTGACACCTTGTGTGTCTGGCTCTTTATGGGAACTGAACCTCAGTCAATAGATTTTGCAAGCAAGAGTCTTTAACTACTAAGCCATTTTCTTCTTCTGAAGACACATTTATCTTTGACCTTTCCTTCTGCTCACTGACTCTTAAATTTCAGGAGGAAACTTTTTTTTTCAATTCCGATGCTTCATCCTAAAAGAAACAAAAGTATTCATCAATCCATATTTATTTATTCTATTCAGTGCATGCCTGCTCTGTGTCAGGTACTAGTGGAGTAGAGAAAATCAGAAGTTCTGTAGAATTGAGTGACAAGAGCAGGTCGAAGTCTTTAGTCAGTTCACACTGGTACTTATATAAGAATCTGGAATAGGTGCTGAAAGGAGCAGTAATGTTCCAGGTAGATGGATGACAGCCAAAAGCCCTCTTGTGGAAGTGGGTAGACATGTACCTGTGTCGCTCAAAGCCCAAGGTGTCCAACATAATAGGAATTGAATGAAGGAATTGAGGAGCAGTTTTGAGTAAAGGCAGAAAAATAATAGGCCATGTTGTACAAAAGTTTATAACTCATGTAAGGACTAGATTTTCATGTTGAGGGAAAGGAGACATGCCAGCATTTTGTTTATTTCTAAAGTCTGCTGTGTTGAAAAAAAAGAAAAGGAGATACCAGGTCCTATAGATAATCATCGAGCAAGCTTGCTCCTGGGTCCTATGGACACTTTCCCGTGATCATGTTACCAGTATTGTTATGATTGATGTCCCCATGGACAAATCACTCCTTTTTTCAAAGTTCTTGCAATTCTCCCTATTTTAATAGATGTTTTCTTGATGTTCTTCCTGTAGTCCTGTCTTCTTTATCTTGCTTATTAGATTTTTAAAAAATGTTGGTATTATTAAGCATTCTCATCCTGTACACTGCAATACAGGCTTAAAGAGCACTTAAGTGATTGAAGGCCAAGGCAAAATTTAGGGGATTAATTTGATCTGGTTCATCTGCCTCAAATAATAAATAAGTGTGTCCTAGGTTATTCTGTTGGACCTCTTAAGTGTGTTTTTGATGTTATAGAGACCAATTAACATATTGTTTCAAGGATTGCACTAAATGTGCATAATTTATAATTTGTAATATAGTAAGAGCCATTTCTGACCCTTCACTTTCCATCAGGAATCTGACGAGCCTCAAGTACATTTTACAGTCACCAATTTCAACATATCTCTGCAAGATCAGGCACACATTCAAACCTCCCTTCTGCATATTTCCAAGGAATCTGTTTTTATAAACAATATTAACTTGTGGAAAATAGAATCAACCTTTGTCTCTATTATCCCAACCAGCTCTTACTCACTTGTTCTCAGACATGGTGAAATGCTCCTAACAAAAATGATCATTTGTAAATTTTCAATAGTTGTAGTCCATAAATGTCCTTTACTTGCATGTATGTGTAGTTTCTCTCTTTCTCTCTCTGTTTGTGTGTGTAAGACTGTTCATCTAGGAAACTCCAGGCACACCTATCTTTTTTTACTTGAGTGATAGGTATTCAAATTCAGGTTCTAGTAGAGCCAGGTGTTGTGGTGCAAGCCTTTAGTCCTAGCATTTGAGAGACTGAGGCTGAGGTACAAGAATCACTATAAGTCTGAGGCCAGGTCAGCCTGGGCTAGAGCAAGACCCTACCTCAAAAAAAATTAGGTTCCTGAGCTTGTATATGAAGCTCATTACTGACTGAGCTATCTACTCATTCACATTGTTTCATTCTTATAGCTATTGCCTTAGTGTAGGACATATAAAACTGTCCCTTCAGTTACTGAAAGCATCTCCTAACCTGTCTCATTGTGTCTGGGTCTGCTTTCTCCAATCTTTAAGCCATTTCGCAGATGAAAATTTTATCTTGTTGTCTCTCTGCTTTACATTTTATGTGACATTCTTTTTCTGTAAAATAAAGTTGTAAACTTTAACATGGCATCAAATTTCTGCTTGAGTTGGTTCAACCTCTTCTAATGTCTATTTACACTGTCTACAACCACTTGATTTTGCCATGCTAAGTCTAGTTAAACTGTGAACCAGGATTTGCCTTTGGCCAGAACATTCTGCGATGCCAACACTTTGCAGTAGAAAGATTTCCAACATTTCGACTGAATACTGCTTATGACCCCTTTTATGAGTTCTAAAGCATTATATAGTTCTACTGTCCTTATTACATTGAGTTACATTGAGAGTCAATTATTGTTTCTCTATATACTTTAAACTCCATACAGGTTAGCCCATATCTAATTTTTTCTTTCTATTTTTTTTAATTTTGATTTTATAAGCAGTGTGTCACTATGTGTCTCAGGCTACTACATCACTTGCTATGTAGCCATATCTGGGCTTAAACTCATGATTCTCTGACCTCAGTCTCCCTGCAAATCCTTATTCTTAGCATACTCTTCAAACAAATAAAACCATTTGTGTACTGTGCTAGTACTGTTGATACAGATATTTAATTAACTTTGAAAAAACATTTCTCAATCCCATCCATACTTGCCACACTTATTTTGTTCCCTTATTTATGCTATTGTCAGTAAAATAAAGATAAACTAAAATTGCTATCACATTTTTCATCCATTCATATCAAAAGTGTTTTACAAATAAGCAGATTGTATTTCAATTGCTGAGAACATTCTATTAATTATCTCAGTAGTCCTAATAAGCAAGAGCAAGCTGGTATTTGGTAAATAATGTGGTTGAGGTTACTGAAAGAGGCAGAGCATATTTAGACTTCTCTCATTTCTTTTTTCCCTTCATGTTTTTCTTCATTATTACCAGTTGCAATTGTGCTAGAGTTCATCCCTTCTCTCATCTCCTTTCTTTTGCTTTTGAGCTATTATAGAAACTGAGGGAGCCTCTTGCTCCATAGTATATATTCCAGGAAATGCCTTATACAAATGTAGTCACATACTATTTTGGAGGCTGGACTACATGTTCTAAATGATCTTCAAAACCCAGAAAATTCTAGAACTTTCTGGATGATGCCTTTTGGAAATGTGAATTTGACTGCTGACTTTCAAAATAAATTTTAAAGAGGGATTCTTTAAGTTAAAAATCTCCTCCTAGTTTAATCTCTCTTTCTCACTTATCTCATGAATTCATTTAAAATGCATTGATAGAATATCCATTTAGTTGGGATGAACATATGGGAGGGAAGAAGGAAAATTTCATATACTGAAAAAGTCTCAGAAATGAAAAGCTACTTGATGAAGATGATGGCTAATAACGGGCATACTTTTCTAATTAAATCCTTCAAATATTTGAATGCTTTTTGTACAAAAATCTTTGGTTCTCTCATATATATATATATATGTATATAATGCCTTTACTCCTTGGTATTTATATCAGAGTCATCTTGTCTTTCTAGAAAACCCAGAGTCATCCTAGATTCTTTCTGTCTCACCTTTAGACAGTACTTACACATAATTTTCTTGTTATCACATCTCTCTGTATATTTTCCTTAATTTCATTACTCACTGTGTCCTAAGTGAACTCTCCACCCATTTCTTCCTCATAACCCAACTGGTTCAAGAATTATCCACAGTCCCTCCCACTTTTTATGTTGCTGTCTCATCGACTCCATCAAAAAATGCATCCCTTTTTTAATTGAGAATGTTAATATATGAAGTATTGAAGTAACCTTCTCATTGCTGAAATAAAGCACCTGACCAAAAGCAGCTGATGGGAGTTTAGAGTTTATTTCATGATGGCAGGGAAGGAATGGCATGGGCAGAGGATAGACATCACTTCTGCCAAAGCAGGTAGAATCAGCAACAGGAGCACAAGCTGAACTCTAGTAACTGAGAGCTGATAAAATTACCACTAAGTCAGCCCTCAACAGCACATTTCATCCAGCAGGGCTCCACATCCCAAATTTCTACCAGCTGTGGATCTAGCATTCAAAGCACATGAATTTATGGGGACATCCAATTCAAACCACCAAGGAACATAAAGTAATTTGATAGTGTTTCCATCCTTTTATTCCTTTTTCTTTTCCTCCTGCTTCCCATCCCCAAAAAACCCTCCTCTGCAAGGTAGTCCTTTCTTTGTTTTGTTGTCTCCTTTCTATTCTTCTCCTACGTTCTCTTTGTCCAAATGTTGATAGACTCATATTGTGCTGGTCTGGTGGGAGCAGTAGTGGGTAACAGTAACCACCATGGGGTCATGAATGTACCAATCAATTCATGTTGGGGAGATAGTGCTCCAAAGTACATGTGAGCATCTTGTGGCTCTTAAATTCTTTTTGAGCCTTGGAAGGTATGGTAGAAATTTGCTTTAGTGTTGAGCTCTTGGAAACCTTTATTATTTTCTACTTTGATGAGCTTTGAGGGTCCTTAGTGTCTATCACTGTCTCCACTGAGAAGGTTCTCTGCTGGCAGTGAGAGCAACTCTCAGACTCTTTTTCAACTACCTCTTCAATGTTCTCTGAGCCCTGGTGGGTGGGATAGAGATCATTCTTTCTCCTGCTAAGACCTGAGATTTTTCTCTTCTTATCACAAAATGCATCCTTTTAAAGTAGCATATATGTTTTTAAAATCTGTCCCTTGTCAGAGTTTAGTTTCTATCGATAGCCTCATTCCCTGCCATTCTCAAGTCTCATCACATAGTGTTAGATTTAAGATTCCAAACTCTCAAACTTCAGCTCTGTTTTATTACCCACAATAGTCTCCCAAAACTTACATTCAAAATATTTATATAATTTGTTAAATTACACCATTCCTGAGATCCATGAGGACTTATTTGCTAAAGACTTGAATCCCACATCATTTTATCTTGTCTTGCTTGTTAATTAAATATGTGGATTTCAAAGTTAAATCTCCTTGGTTTCCTGTCCAGCTCTAGCAGTTTACAGTTCAGATTGCTTGTTAACCTCTCAGCATTTCTATTTACTCATGTGTAAATTGGGGGTTATATGAATAACACCTAAGATGCATGATTTGAAAAATAAATTATATAACTTCAGAAAGGCTTGAAATTGTTCCTAGTATAATATCAGGGTGCTATCACTGTTATAATTTATCAACTTTGATGTACAGTTTTCTCATTAAAGCTTGAAAACTTTGATTTCTGGAACAGTGTATTCCTCTTCTTATAATCTCGACTTTTGAGTAGCACTTATGTTACATAGTCAGAATTTGATGTTTATTGAAAACTGTAATAGTATATAAAATCACTACAGTTGAGATAGTAAAACATGCTCTTGGGTATCCATGGAAGTCAGTGGATTATAGGAGTACTCTTGAAGCCTTTCATGTGTCTTAAACAATGCAGTCATGACAGAGGAATAAGAAGGAAGAGATCATCATGGTTATGAGCCAGGCCAGATATGATTCAATATTTTCAGCATATGCATCAAGAACACGTGTGTTACTTTGCATAGTTGACATAATTTGAACATCAAATAGATAAACTCTAAAGATGTCTGGGAATTAAAAATACTTTGGCAATTGATTTGTTTTGGAATTCAGGATAGTCTAAAATTTTGAGCCTAAGGTAGTTAAAGAAATGGTGTATTGTTTACTATTACGTTCACAGAGACCAGAAACAGATACTGGTCATGGAAGGGCCAATGAACTGAACTTTACATTTGTTATTTCTGAAATATGTGGATGTTGGGGTGACAGTCTTAGTAGTCAGAAATATTTGGAATTTAGAAGAAAGATAGGATCAAATATATAAGTGAAATTGGTTGTTAATGTAAGTAACTAAGAAATTAGAAAGGAAAAATGAATATGAGGCAAAAAAACCCCTGAAGAATTCTCCATTTAAGTTCTGGGAGAAAGAGGAACAAGTAGAGGTTCAGAAAAGTCAAAACTAGCAAGAGGAGGAAGACGGCAGAAGTCAGTAGGACAACTGCAGCCGATGAGAATATGATGGAGACACTCATTCTAGAAATGAAAATATGAGAAGTGGAACTATGAAAACCCATCAGAAGTGTGTGAACTGATCACAAAGGTCTTGGGCTTGTTGTCTAGCTCAGCCTCTTCCTATTCAATTCCTTGGGCAATTTACTTCCCCAGCGTCTGCTAACTAGCTCATGGGTAGAGCCAATGTTAGCCCTTACCACCTTAGTTTACTGTGACAATCACATGACAACTTGTATATCAGCACAGTCCCTGATATAGAGTAATTGCTCATAAAATGTTATTTACAATGATGTTCATGTTTAATTTTGCTCTGAGACAGTATCTGCCAAATGCATGTGAGTTTTTCAACCATAAGACTAATCCCTATTTCTCTCTCAAATAGCATTCTCAGAAGCATATTGTAGTAAGGACACTCCATTTTAGACATTCAGGCTTTTTTTTTTTTCAGTGAATGCTTCTTTGTGGGTGTGTTTGATTTTTCTCACATTCTCTTTTTCATTTTTTTAAAATGTTACAGCAGCTTCACTTAAAATTTTGCTCAATATCTATTAGTGGAAACAGCTTCCCCATTTTCAAGAAGACAAGCTATGTCTTCAGATAAATCCAATTACTTTTAGAAAATGTGAGGGGGTATTTTGTCATAAATAGCAGTCTAACAGGAAAGGTGTTGAAATGATACAGAAATAATTTTAGCATTGTATGATGCAGATGTCTTTACCTTAGAGCTCTGTGATCACGTGGAGAGAGGACTTGTGGTCTATTTATTATAATGGACCTGGGTTCAGATCCCAAGGGCTTTCAAAACATATATTTATAGATTACATAAAATGCCAATATTTTTATTTGTCAGGGCACATGGTGTAATATCATTTGTTTATGAACAATTATTATTCTTCCTTCTCCTCAGTTAAGTTCCCTCACTTTTCTTTGAAATGGTTTTCCACTCTTATTGGTATTATACTGTTTCAGTGGGGTTTGAATTTAATCTCTGGGGTGAAACTCCAGAAACCATAGAATATTAGGGCAAAATTGCCTTCCACTTGATCTTCAGGTGTGGGTTCCCCACTGCCAAAATAATTAGTAAATCACATGCTGTGATAAAGGTAATTCATCGAGAAGTTGGCTTGTGACCATGTGTGGGGTAATAGGGATTGTGTCTTGGGGAAGATGCGAAGCTGGGAAGTCTTTAGCTGGAGAGCAAGAATGCAGTAGTCTTCTCATAAGTGCAAAACTCGCCCCTAATAGAAATGTTTTGATAAAGGCATGCCTAATATTTGTAATGGAATTCTTCATAAGGCAAAAAGTACCTTTGTAAATTCAACTTGACCTTGGGATTTCTTGATTCTTGAAATGGGAACACTCATAGTAATACACAAAGAACATGATAGGCAAATGTCTTCATGAGTAATTATCTCAGACTTCAGTTTTCTGAAATATGGGGAAAAATGAAGTTTCATAACTGACTCAAAATTACTTTACCAACTGGTATCTTGTCAGAAACAAGATCCACTCTAGTGATTTCAACCAAAGTACATTCAAGTACTTGCTAGCGATTTGGTGGAAACTCTATTCAAGTACTTATTAGGCAATTGGTGGAAGATTTGAAGGAAGGTTAAGGAAAGGTAAGTGAGGTTATTATGGTATTAAAATATGCATAAGTTCCTACTCTCTGGACTAGACAAAAGCAATCACTTAGCAACATTACCAAAGCTGATAATAGGAAGCCAAGAATCCACATTGCCTCTACTGTGACAGGAGCTGTTTCTTTCATTGCTTTCAGTAGAACACAAACTCACAGAAGTACATGCCATCATAGCCACTGTTTGATACAACCAGAAGTGAACTAAAACAGGAGGGACCTTTATTTGATGACCATTGCCCCTGAAACACTGGAGTTACTGCCAGAAGAGAAGGAAACAAAAAACAAAACAAAACAAAACAAAAAACATTTGCAATGTCCGACTGCCTCATTTTCTGCCAAGGTCTTGTATTGGCAGAGTCAGAAGGGAAATTATCTTATTAAGAAGTATAGAAAATGTAGTTTGCCAGTTCCCACTCCTTCAAAACACAGAGAAGAATAAGCAAGGTCACAAATAGAATGAGAAACCATTTATAATGGATGAGTTTAATCATGTCCAACCTCAGTCCATGAGCCCCCCGGGATAGTATGAATGTGGGCCAGCACTAATAGATAGCAATCTCACGTCTCAGTGTCATAATGTTGGGCACCCCTGGATTAGCAAGTGTGGGAAAATTCAGGGAGAACATTTCTATGAAAAAAATAACCTGACTTCTCTTTATATACATTAGTCTTAGTTCTCAATAGATGATTTAGTCGAATTATTTTATTGTTTTTTATTCCTAATCAATTTTACTAGAGGAGTTTAGCATCACAATACCAGGAAGCATCCTTTTGTTCTAACTTGAAAATATGTCTTTCAATCTTAAAAGTTCTTATGCTTAGATCCTGACCTTAGATTATAGGAGTCTACTGATTCCAGCAGGACATATGCCATTTTTCTCACATTATGAGGATCCTAGTTCAATCTAACTTGACTATACTTCCCTCTGTCTCTTGAGGTAACTAAACCTAAAACACAAAACTTAAATTTCATAAGCAAAAAATTTAAATATACAAAAGAATGTGGGCAGTAATACCTGAAAGACACATTGGAACATTGTGGGCATTTTTACACATTTCCCAACAGTTCATGTATTCCCTTCTTACCTCTCAGTCAATTTGAGATACAGCCAGTCAGAATATATCTCTGAAATTTGTCATGCTGATAGATACAGGGTACATTTCCATTTAAATCACATTTCTTTGTTCAAACTGTTAATCTCCAAGATCAAATGTGTTTTTTTAGGCAAGATTTTTAAAAGAAAGAATGTTTAAAAAGATTAATTCCTCATCATGCTCAATAGAAACTGTTCAAGAGCATAGCATTTCCACATGTTTGATATACGTACCAGATACAGAAATATTATTATGAAGGTGTTGTCATTGCTAAGAAAAAATGCATCGGAGAAAAAGCTGAGATGTGCTTAGATTAGAATACACGGCACAGTGATGCTACTTGGTGCAATTCTTCTGGCTTTGCCTTTGAGAATTCTATTTTGACAGGGAAATTAAGTCATCATTTACCACAGAGTGATTCAATGAAAAATGAACATTGCATCTCTGAAACTTCAGGTTGATGTAGGAAAGGTTGATGGAATAAATGAATCATTTCTCTGATGTATTTTTGCCACCTCAGCATAGATCATTAAACTAATGGATTATGTTTTGTAGTTGATGCATTTTTTTGTCTGTGTACTGAAGTGACATATGGAACCTTCCTACTTTAATGGTCACTTAACCTTCACGGTGTGAAAGGCTTAAGTGAATTTAAGCAATTGTATTAAAATTCATGCCATCCATCTCAGATACTCAGTAGCTTTAAGCTGCACTTGGCTGCTTTTATACAAGTAGTAACCATTGTTGGATGTCCGGGTAATATTCAAGCCTTGTTTGTTTTGGGTTTGGGTATATTGTTTTTGGAGAATTTGGAAATTAGGAAAGATTTTCCTTAAATTCCTGTTTAGGTTTTTTCACTTACTGTCTTATTACTTGAATATAAGATAAAAATGATTTTTATTTTATTACTTCTTGAAAAAAGTATTACTATTTAATACTTGAAAGAAAATTTTTATTCATTAATAATTGATATTAATGTCTTCTATATTATAAAACTGTTTTGGAGAAATAAGTAATGGTAAAAATGTTCATTTAGTACTTATTAATGCTAGAAATTTTTCTGGGTTTGTGGCTACTATGAAAAGTCAAAAAAAGAAAAGTTTCATTAATCCCCAAAGTTCACAGACACATGGAGAAAAAAACTAACTATAAGCAAATAATTATAAAACTAGCAGCTTCTATGGTAGAGCAAATAGTAGAGAATGGAGAATAGCCTCTATTCCACAGCACAGGTTTTCTGCAGAATTAATCCAGAAGAAACCTTTGCTGAATCAGAAATGGCAAGGGGCCTAGAAATGGTGAATAATGTGGGGGAATGACTTACAGGCCAACAATGGCAAATGCTGGGTCACATTCTTCACATATAATTGGTAAGCTTTTTGTGATACCCATGATATAGCAGACTACTTCTACAGTATATTTTAAATATAAAACTGATGATAGACAAACTGACCTAGACAAAGAGAACAGACAGAATCTAATCTGGTGTTTGAGTCTTTGAAGGCTCTTCTGTGACCTGCTAGAACAACGAGTTTTATGGAAGATGCTAATCTGAAATCCGATCCAGAACCATGATTCTTTTAGAGGGTCTGTTACATCCTAAAAGCCAGAGAACAAAAGCCTGAGGACTTTGCAGGTCTGGATGGCAGTACTCAGACTGAGGAAACATTATATACTCCTTTGGTGACATCACAAGCTGTGCTCACCTTGAGCTCTGTGTTTGCACTTACCACTCACTGACACCACTCTTAAAAGACAAGGAGGCAGATCATAGTCATCCATGAACACAGTAAACAACAGTGTTGGGATCATTATTGGAATTGATAGAGCCTAGTTCTGCCAAGAGAGAGCTTCAGTCCCACTTCTAATGGATGCAAAAGTTCAGGTTAAGTCAGCGTTTCCATCAGACACCCATACTTTAAGGCATTTTTAACTAACAAAAGTCTCTGTGACTTGGCAAGAAATTTGTCTGCTTGATACAAGGTTATTAATTTCTCCATAATGGTGGGTTTTTAATACAGAAAAATAGGAAAATTGAGCAAAGTAAGGCATAATGATTTTTAATCAATTTCTCATTTGTCTTAATACCACAGTTTCAAAGAAAATGAAATCATTAATCAAGTAAAGATATTTATTTTTGCTTTCTAACCATCAAGACCATGATACTTTTCTAAGAATTATGTGCACTTTTAAAGCCCATGAATTTTATTCTATTCTGTAAGTATATATATATATATATATATATATATATATATATATATTCTTATTCTGTATCACTCAACTGAAATGGTCCTCATATATTTGGCCTTCTCTTATCTAGGAAGACTTAATTTCACCCTACCCTATTAGCCATAAATTTATCATCACAGTTGTTTTATTCTATTACTATAATTAAATAATTACATTTTTCTGCTTATTCCAGATTAAATTACTTGATAATTATTTACATTTATTGATCTCTTTATGCAGGCATTGTTATTAAATCTTTATACAATTCCTATGAAGTAGATACTATTAATTGTCCCATTTCATAGTTGTGAAAAATTAGACACAGAAAGGACTTGTGCAAAATGCATCTATCAACTTACTTAGAAGAATTATAAACCAAGAAGTGTAACTGTTGAAACTGTCCTAAGAAGTAAGGTCTAAATGAAAAACCAAAAGGCCACCATTTTAGCTGTAATCGAGTGAAACAGACCACAATGCCTGCCCTCATGCTGAAATATAGGCATGTGTTTCTCCCTGTTACCAAAATGCAACAGCATCACTAGCTAACCGTCTATAGTAATGACAGACATAGGACATACTTTATGATAATTATCATCTATACTTGCATTTTGGCATTTTATTTGAAATTAGGTCACAACATCTTTTAAAAATAGTTTTAAAAACTAACTTAAAAATTAACTGCTTGATTACATTATTTTCTGGAAATACAAACCCAAGGCATATTCAAATAAGGGAAGATTCTTAGGGACGACAAATTGTCTTCTCATCTGCAAAGAAGTTAATCTTCAGTATTTTCACTTTCACCATTTTGTTTTAATTCACTATAGTTTTCATTATTTTTATGTGTATTGTTTCTGAGTGACAGATTTATTCACTTTTAAATTTTGTCTCTATTAGAAATAAGACTCAGAGTATGTTAGTGATTTAAAATCTATATTAAGTGAATATGAAATTAGTACTAAAAATTAAGCATGATTAATGGATTAAAATTAGCTTAATTTCACAGCAAAAGCATCTGCTTCATTAAAGGAGAAAAAAATGTCTTCTGTATTTAGGAATCACTTGTCAAATAATGTTGCCTTGATTATTGCCTCATGTTTTGACTCCTTTTTTTAGTTTTATCTATACATCTAACTAAAGTTATTTTCATTTTATGGTTTAGTTATATTTAACAAGTACTTTTAATGAACATACATCCTAATAGTATTTTTCTTTAAATTTTTTGAAATAATATAAGGCTTTTTTAATGCAGACTTTGTTATACAGCTCATTGCTAATCAGCAATGAGTAAAATTTTCATCTCACACTTCTGGATAGAGTAAGTGAAATAAATATGCATTGTATAATATATTTATATATAATTTTATATGAACAATTACAGAATATTTATATGCTTAATATTCCTTTATTATTCCTCACTTAATAGAATATGAATCTCTATTACCAGTGAAAGTATATTTAGAATGGACTGAAACAAAATCATTTTAATCTACTTAAAATATTTGTCATTTTGTTTTTTTACAATGATTGATTCTATGGATCTATTTCTTTTCAGAATAAATGAATATAGACAAAATGGTTAATGAGAAATAACATGAGAATAGCTAGGGACTATTATCTAGACAGGATGAGAAAAATATCAACTGAAAGGAAAATAAAATCACATCAGTTATCAAACAGGAATATATTATATAGCTTTGGTTCCAAAATTCTGGCACTGATTGATAAGCTGTATGTTTAAATTTAATGCTGAAAAATATAAGTAGTAAAGTGCATTTATGGAAAAATATAGATGAGATTCTGTTTATAGGAATCAAGACAAGTTAGAGAAAACACTAGATGTTTACTTTTCTCTAACTTGTCTTGATTCTTTCCTAAATGTATGATATACAATTACCCAATGAACAATTATCCAGATAGGTAACGCACAGCTAAAGCTTGCATTCATTTTTTCCAGATGTTATGCACTAGAAAAGTTGACTCTTCCAAGTGTCATGGGATGTTCTGGTGAGAGTTTCAAATGCTAAGTGCAGAGAGAATTGTGTTGGCTTATAAACTTTCAAAGGGTAAGGAAAGACAACAGGAAACTTTGTTGGAACCGGGCTACTGGCATAAACGCTGGCTGTGTTCTGCTACTCATGCTCAGAGAGTCTGATCAAGGTTGAATTTAAAAGTAATAGACTGGTATGCTTGGTGGAAGGTAGAGAACTGTAAGATCTTTGCTTTATAATTGGAAAAATCCAAGCAAGTCAAAACTTAAGAGCACAGAGACTGGTTTTAGTATGCTAAAACTGCTATTCTTAAACAGATTACTGCCATTAAAAGTGAGCCAACTCCTTTACATTTTAACAGTGGAAAAGATTCTTGGGGTAAAGACCACTCAGGAAAGGCAGAATCTGTAGGAATGCATTTTTTTGAAAGGAGATGACTTGAAAGGCCACAATTTATTTCCTCCATGGATTAACAAATGGCTGTGTAGATGCACACCTGGTATTGGTTTTGGAAGCATGAAAAATGCATGGAAGCAGGTTAGGAAGTGCACACAGTTACAGAAGCTGCTGTTGAGATGTGCCCCATGAAGCAGGGTGACAACCCTGTGTTGGAGGCCAACAAGGACATTGTATGAGGATGGATTGCGGATTGCAGTGAAAACCTGAAAATGTTTTGGATATACCAGAACTGTTCAAAGGCTACCATAGAACACTGCTGACTTGGGATAGAAATTTTCTCCTGGTTATTCAGCCTAGCTGAAAGGGCAGTATTGAAAATCTAGAGACTGTTGTCATTGGTAATAGATTATGGATTTGAACTTCAGATGGCAGATGTTTGCCTAATGGTTATTGATTTTGTATTGGTTTCTGTCTCTGATTTTTATGACTTTTTGAAATGGAAATGTTTACTCTGTGCCATTGTATGTTGGAAGCATGTAACTTGTTACAAGACTCACCGTTAAGAGACAGTCTTGAATCTCAGATGAGACTTGGGATGTTGGAAGCGTTGTAAAGTTGGTATAGACTATGGGGACCTTCAATTTTGACTGAATGTAATTTTTGGTGTGAGATGTTCATAAGTCTATGGGGGCTAGAATATAGAATATAGAATATAGGATATAGAATATAGAATATAGGGCCAGAATGTGGTATTTTAATATGTTAGTGTAAATATATGTCCCATCAACTCAGGTGATTTATTAAAATTGAGTTTGCAGCTTTAGCCCCTAGTAGGTAGACTCTTGCTACAGGGGAGCATGCTACATGGCAAATATGAGTTCCAGCCAAAGGTATAGAGAACAGTGTAAGCTGGTTTTTGTCTGCTGGTGTTTATGTTTTAATTGCTGCAGTTGTTTATCTCTGTTTGGATGAATAGAAGCAACCAGCTTCTTCTGCCATTGATGGAACTTCCCCTGGGTTTGTAAGCATGAAATAAATTCTTTCCTCTCATAAACTATGTATGGTTGGATATTCATACCAGCAATGTAAAGCTGACTACAAACAATGTCAACAACAAGATACACTCACAAGCCAGGTGTGAAGGTGAGTAAGCAGACCTCTTTATATTGAGCTACCATAAGAAAGATAGCCCACTATGGCAGAAGATCTTCTACTCTCAGCTAACTTTCCCTAGCTATGTCCTGCACAGAGGTATGTGTCTTAATTCCTGATCAGAGGAGTTGACCATCATAAGTAGTTATGCCTATCCCATGGACTGGCCCAGCAAGCCCACTGAGGAGGGCCCCCAGCGGGTTGAGGGAAATGGGGGTACCATCACAAGACTGGCTTATACAATGTATTGACAATAAATATGGAAAAAATAAGGCTGTATTTATAAGCCATCTTGGCAGGTGAGGGATATGGAGAGCTCAGATGATAGCTAGATCAAATTCCACCTCTGCTACTTTCTGCAAGAGTGACTTGTGCAAACAGCTTAAACTTCCTAATCTGTACAATAAAGAAAACTGAATCTTAATCTTTAAAAAAATTTTAGATGAAAAAAGATTATGTGTGACTAATTTTGTGTCAGGATTATAGCATTTGCTCAATCAATTACAATTTGATGTGGATTATGAGACAAATTGCCTTTTTAGCAAGGCCTGCCGGTGCTTACACCTCAATGAATAGGCATAGAAAATAAATTGAATTACTTTCCCATGAAACTGACCACAAAATTCTCTCAAATTCATTATTTTAGCTAATGATATAACCATCCTAGCAGTTCCTCAATTATAGCTTAGGTTATTACAGATATGTTGCTTTTTGTTCTTACCATGTATAGCCAATTAGTTCTGATTCTTAAATATTGTATTAATTCACTGTTCATATAAATCCATTTTTCTGCCTTTCAAACTTATACTTAGTGCAGATACTTGCCTTGAAATTGTGGAGGCTTCTTATGTCATTTTTACTCTCTAACCAATGTAAAACTATATTTTAAATAATATTTTCAATTTATAGAATATAAATTGATAATGTAGAATTGAAAATATAGAATTATTTGATAGAGTACAGACAGGTGTTTAACATAGACATAGAAGACTTCTTGTCATTCAGTGTATACTATTTTCTTCATGACATTTTGCATAGACATCTCTTATATGCTATACTTGCTTTCCCTTCCTTTCTTTTTTTCTCATGCCATTACACTATACAATGCGATACACCCATTACAGTATTTTTACATAGTATTTTATTTGGTTGTTTTATATTTGTTTAATAATCACATGCCATATCCTTCATGACTTGGCTCTAAGATGTCATTCGTGAGTTTTAAAACTCCTACTGCAACACTGGATAATAAAAGCTCCTTGTTGAATTCATGAGTTAAGGAAATATGGGACTATTATCTGACTCTTTTCTCTACTCTCCATCAACTAATACAAGTAGGAATCAAATGCATTCAATATTAGATCCTTCTTCTATCATTTGTTCCTATCCAAATACAAAGCTACTTAACTTTTCTAAAGCGCTCTTAGTAAGGTCACTCAATTGCAATCAAATGTCTCTAAGTTGTTTTCCTACCTACATGTTTTAGCTTTGACTCCTCTTACCTCCTATTCTAATTCATCACTTATATCACTACGAATATAAATGCTCTACAATATATTTTTCCAATAATTGCCAATAGGTATAACATGATATACACGTTCTTATCCACCAACAATATAGCTATACATTCATATCTCTCTATCTTTGTGTTCAGTAGCTTTCTCTCCAAGTCCCCTCATTTGCAACATCTGGATTTTTTGTTTTATTTCATATTAAAAACTTATTCCATCAAAGCAATAACAAAATTTTTTGCTCATTCTAGTTTATAAACCTGCATAACACCCCCACAAAATTTGCACTGTTCTGAAGCTATAATATTTTGACATAGAAAGCAGAGGAGGTCAAAAGGAATGAGAACAAAACTGAAGGAGTAAGACCTTCAAAGAGTGGGATCATTGGAGTGGGTGCTGGACAGGACTACAAATGAGGATAGCAACCAAATTACAGTATGTTCATGTATTAAAGTTTCCAATGAAATTTTAAAAGAAATAAAGTCAATTTATGTGCCACTATTGCACATGTGTATATATCTTTTCAGTCTGGTTCCTTTTCTCTAGCAGTGTCCCTGCTTGCTCACTACATGGTTGGCCATATTCCCCTAGCTGCACCTGTAGCTCTTGTTATCACTCCACGGGCTCACCATCTGGGAACTGGCTTCCTTCCATATTCAGACAGATATCTTAGTGTTCTGTGCTGTCAGCATATGGTGTCTTCAACAATAGGGTCTTACCTTTTACCTCTTGCAGGTAATAAAGAGCTTTGATAGAAGCCTGCTTCTACTGGGGACCTCAAAGTTCTCTCTGATCAACCACTCAGTGTGGATTGTAACTAATTTCTGGTACTGGGATTTAGAAGCCAGAGTATATGTGCAGGGTCCCATCCAACTCACACTAGCCAACAGGGAACCAGGAGCTCAGGCCTACATCTTGTATATTCTGTCTGTCCCTCTTCTACTGTGTTCTTGAACCTTGGAGGGCATGCTGGGGAGGATGCAGGGAAAAAGGAACCCTCATTCACTTCTGGTGGGATTGCAAACTTGTTCAACCGCTATGGAAAGCAGTGTGGAGACTTCTAGACAGAATGGACATAGAACTACCAATGGACCCAGCTATCCCTCTACTAGGCATCTACCCGCAGGATGCCACATCTCGATGCAGAAAATTTTGTACAACTATATTTAGAGCAGCTCAATTCATAATAGCCAAGAACTGGAATCAGCCCAAATGCCCATCTATGGAGGAATGGACAGCGAAACTGTGGTATATTTATACGAGGGAACTCTACTCAGCTGAAAGGAAAAATGACACATCGAAATTTAGAAAAAAATGGTCTGACTTTGAACAGATCTTACTAAGCGAACACTCAAAGGAACAGAGACTTGAACGCCACATACTTTCCCTCATATGCGGTCCTTAATCAGGATAAATGTTTTCTTTATTCAGACTTATAGAAAGAAGTGAGATGTTAGGAATGAGGGGTATGGGAAGGGGGGAGGGGAATGGCTTAAGCAGGAGGCCAATCCAAATTAGATTCAAAAACATAAAATCCTCACCTGCATACTGTAACCTAAAGAGTAAATAGTGGGCGTCAACTGGCAAGAGGGGTCATGAATAGCAGGGGAGAATGTTTAAGTCTGTG
>PVHP010029747.1:0-22089 GCA_004024765.1 Zapus hudsonius
CACTGAGCTAAATCCCCAACCCCCGTTGTTGTAGGGATAATGAATTACAGTAATGCTCAAAACATCTCCCAAGGAGATCCACGAACTTATCTAAGCTCAAAACAAATTCAGAAAAAAAGAAAAAGAAAATCTTCCTATCTTCATCTAAGGTCACAGAGCTAATACTCCAAAGCCTTGAAAAAAACCTGTTTTCCTGCCGGGTGTGGTGGCGCATGCTTTTAATCCCAGCACTCCAGAGGCAGAGAGGTAGGATGGCCGTGAGTTCAAGGCCACCCTGAGACTACATAGTGAATTCCAGGTCAGCCTGGGCTAGAGTGAGACCCTACCTCGAAAAACCAAAAAAAAAAAAAAAAAACCTGTTTTCTTATGAAAAATTAAATCTGAAATTAACTTGAATCCTACCTGGATTAATTATCCAATGTATCTTCTAGCACTACTCAACTGAAAAGAAGAGAAAGTCAATGAGAAGGCAGGATCTTGTGACGGTGGGAAGATCCTTTTGGAGTTAAAAAATTAATTTTAGCCAGGCATGGTAGCCTTTTATGCCCATTAATTATGCCTTTTAATCCCAGCACTCAGGAGGCAGAGGTAGGAAGACTGCCAAGAGTTTGAGGCCAACCTGAGACTAAACAATGAATTCTAGGTATGATGGTTTCATCCAGGTGTCCCCCACAAAGGAATGTGTTATCCCCAGCTGATGGCAGTTTTGGAATTAGAAACCTTATTGAGCTGTGTTGTTGGGGGCGGGCTTATGAGTGGTATAGCCAGCTTCCCCTTGCCAATGTTTGACACACTCTCCTGCTGCTGCTGTCCACCTGATAATGGCCAGGAGGTGATGTCCACCCTCTGCTCATGCCATTGTTTTCCCTGCTATCATGGAAGCTTCCCCTTGAGTCCATAAGCCAAAATAAACCCATTCCTCCATAAGCAGATTTTAGTCAGATTCTTTCTCAGAGCAACAAGAAATCTGTCTACAACAGTTTTGGTACCAGAGAATGGGATCTGTCTGCTAGAACCCTGATTCTATGGCTTTTGGCCTTTTGGAACTGATTTGCAGGAGGAATGTGGAAGGATTTGAAACCTCAGCCTAAGAGACACCCTGCAATGCTGTAAGTACAGCTTAGTTTCCTCGGGTCACTAATGAAGTAACATGATTTTATCTATCAAGAACTCAAGATATGGCTTCATTTTTCTCCCCAAGACCTTACCTCTCTGGTCAGAGTTGAAAGATCTGAATGCATTAAGGACTATGGGCTGTGAGGTTTGGCTTACAAGGGTGAGAAAGAACTTTTGTCAGGACTGTTCTAGAAGCTGTTGTGTGACAGTCTTGCTGCATTCTGCTTGCCTGTTTTCTGAGAACTTGTGCAGGATTACTTTTCATGGAAATGGACTGGTGTGAGCAGATGGTGATGGCACAGAAAGAAATGAAATCTTTGGGCTGAAACTGCTGCCTGTTTGGCTGCAATTGTTTGAGAGATTGGGCCAGGTGATCTGCATTGGGACAGCAGGAAAAATGTGGGCTCTTTTGAAGTAAGGGACCTGAATGCTGAAGGAGGTTTCCTGCTCTTCAAAGTCAGCTTTGTTTCCCCCCACACACACTGATGAACAAGTTGGTGGCCCATCTGGCACTATAGAGTATAACAAATGCAGGAAAGAGGGTCATTCGATCTGTAACAGTTTTGTTTTTGAAAATGTCCATAGGCAGTGTGAAACAGGCATGTTGGATTGGCCTGACGGATGTGGAGACCCATGAGGATGAACCATGGGTTTCAGTGGAGACCCAGTAAAATGCCAAGACTATGGGATAGCTGCCAAGGACAGCTGCCAGCACCAGAAGATTTCCCAGACTGTGAGTAGCCCAGCTGGAGGTGTGGAAATGGAACTCCAAGAGACTTGTTACTGATTTGAATTATGGGACTAGGAGATAGAGTTCGATAGTACCCTGTTTGTTTTAAAACTTGTATTGGTTCAATCTGTCTTTGCTATGCCGGATGCTGTCTTTTGCAGTGTGAATATTCTGTGCCATTATAGGTTTATTTATTTATATTTTTCTTTTTGATGTAATTTCTCAGTTGAAAGAAAAACTATGGGGATTTTTAAAGTTGAGCTAAATGCATTTATTTTACATCATGTATGATTATTAGTTTGTGGAGGCCAAGGGTGGACTGTGATGGTTTGATCAAGGTGTCCCTCATAAAGGAAGGTGCTCTGAATGCTTAATCCCAAGCTTATGGCAATTTTGGTATTAAAATCTTATTGGAGTTGTGTTGTTGGGGGTGGGCTTGTGGGGGTTATAACCAGATTCCCCTTAACACACTCTCCTGTTGCTGTTGTCCACCTGATGTTGGTCAGGAGGTGATGTCCACCCTCTGCTCATGACATCATTTCCCCTTCCAACATGGAGCTTCCCCTCAAGTCCATAAGCCAAAATAAACCCATTCCTCCACAAGCATCTTTTGGTTGGGTTCGTTGTTGCAGCAACAAAAAAGGCTGTCTACGACAACAGGTCAGCCTGGGCCAGAGTGAGACCCTACCTCAAAAAAATAAAAAATATACAGGATCCCTTGCCACAAGGACTAATACAGACAGCCCACGGAGGAGGATATACAACTGATCAGGGATGGGGAGGGGGGGAATTGGGGAATTCGGGATAACAACGCATGGTTTGCCCACTAAATAATGTAACTCATTATGGACAATAAATATATATTAAAAAAATAAAAAATAAAAAAATAATAAAAAAATAAAAAAAGAACCAATTTTAAACACTAGTGCTCCTACTTTTAATATTGAACACATTAATCAAATTGGCATCTACACACATATATTTATGCCCATTGATTAAAGCTCTTCTACCTTTGGGTTAGAGAAGCTCTTTTGACAGATGGTGGTAAATACTAGAGGGAGCCTACACACATCAAGGTGATGAGAAGAGAGAGTCCAGTGCTTAGTACTGGATGGGTCATATCCATCACTGCAGAGGGGTGGTGGAAAGAAAGTTCTGCTCTCACTGTTAGCTAGAGAACCTTATTTCTCTATGGAGATGATGGCAGACAGTGAGGAGACTCTATACTCACCAAAGCTAATGACTGTAGAGAACCAAACCCTAAATGAAACATCTCTATCATGTCCTCCATGTCTCAGAGAGCAATACAGAGGAGAGGGCAGAAAGAATATAAGAGCCACAGGGTGGGCAGGAGTCCTCTGGGACACTGTCCTCCAGACATGAACTCATCAGGACATTCGTGATCTCAGTGATTGTAGTCGCGCATACACACAAGATCTGCACAATCGTCAGCCCACCAACTTTTGACACAGAGGACACAGGACAAAAAGAATGAGACATCCAAACAGAAGGGCTATTTGGTCAAAGGAGGGAGTCCAGGGAGAGGAGACAAAAGAAGGTAATGGGGTGGGAAGATGATCAAATTACAGTATGTTTTAGGTATTAGCCATTTCCCAGCCCTTTTGATTGAGAATGTTAAGTGGTTAAAGGTGCTTGTTTGTAAAGCCTGCAGGCATGGGTTCCATTCCCCTGTACCCACTTAAAGCCGATTTGTGAGAGTTTAGGAGTGAGACCCCACACAATGTTGCCAAGCTCCTCCTTAACCCCTCCCCAGTCAGAGCTTTGCCTTGCCTCTTACAGGATCAAAATGGGTATTGTTAACTCTTGTTTCTTAAACATATGTGTACTTCTTTCTGGTGATTTTTTTTTCTTTTTCTTAAACATGTATGTACTTGTTTCTGGTGCTTTTTTTTCTTTTCAACTCCATACCCAACACCCTAACAGCTGTTAGGGTTATTTCTTCAGAGGGAGGATTGTGACAGGTCAGGTAGCTCCAGGGCCACCCTCCTCTTGAGTGGGAGGTGTCTAGCTAGAGCTACAACCTAGGAGCTAAAACTGATTGGTCAGGTATGAACCAATCAGCTGTCTCTCTGACTCACCTGAGGGAACTTTAATTCACAAGGACCTTTGTCTTAGCCCTCTCTTCCCCACATGGCAGGCTGGCAAATGGACCTCTGGCTCTCCAGGGACGGATAAGGTCTCCCCAGCCCCACCACAGCCTGTGGTGAGGGGCTGGATTTCTCTTTCACATGAATCTTTTCTTCTCATTATTATTCCCCTTTCTGCTTGTTTAGCTAAACAACATAAGTTCTGTTAAACTCTCCACGTTTTTCTCCCCACACTGGTGACTGGAGAACTCTGTAACTCCCCATGTTCCCTTAAATAATAAAGTCTCCCACTATATCTTACTATCTTGTTGTCTATGATTTTAATTCTTTAACTTTATAGACAAGAATCCGGGTACTCCTTAAACTTTGGGGTGCACTGGAATTTTTGCTGGGTGTTATCTAAATTCTAACCCCTAGCTCAACCCGTCTCAGATTCACAATGTGGTACATGCATCTGGAGTACATTGATACAGTGGCAAGAGACCCTGATGCACTAAGGAGTCTCTCTCTTTGTTTCCTTGTATATAAATAAAAATATTTTTTAATTCTCAATTAAAGGGGTCAGGAAGGAGGAAAATAGTACCAACATATGACTTGTTCATACAAAGGTTTTATTTAATTAAAAAAGTGAAAAATAACAAAAAATTATCAATAAATGTTAAAAAACTCCCTGTTCCTTAGTTTTCTCTAGCAAAATGGGGTTATTAAATAGTACAATATCATGGTATCTTGATATATGGTAGTATTCCATAAATAACACCAAACAGTTATTAGTAAAAATGATCCCCATTTCCTAATTATCCTCATTTCACTTTGTGAAGTCTGAGTGTTTTCTATCATCCTTCATTATACTAGCACAAAGCCACAGCAAAAGCCTATTTCTCAATGACTGAAATTTCAAGGAAATCATTAAAGGAATAACAATGATTCTATGAGATTTTAATGAAGCCATTCCCAGAGATTTCTTACTCCATGGTTCACAGGAGGAAACTAATTATGAACAACTATTTTAGGCCAGATTAACTGAAGCATGATATAGTTGGATATAAACATTTATATCACTTCAGAAAATGGTTGTAACCAGTCTTTAGGCCATGGTTAATGGGGACTTCCCCTTTGGAGTCCAGGTTATTGGTCTCCATAAGAGTTTGTCTTGGATCCCAGTTCCAGCTAAGGGTTCCTTGCCACTGAGGAGATCTCTTAGCCAATAAGCAAGCTGTTGATTATCCACCTAGGTTAAGCACCACTATTGCACAGATGAGCACTTTTTGGCTTACTGTGCCATACAGCAGTGTCCTCAGCATTCTCATAACATCGGCTGGGGTTGTATATTAATGTCCTCTGCTTCCTCTAAATATTGTTGGCCAATTCCCCCTGGCAGCTCATGTAACACCTTCCAATATTATACAGGCTACCATCTGGGTACTGGTTATCTTTCTGGATCTGGAAGGGTCTCTAGGTGCTGTATGACACTCTGTGGTATATTTAGCAGTAGGGTTTTATCTTTTGCCTGGGGCATGTATTCAAGAGCTTTGACATAAGGCTGTCTTGTTTTGGGAACCTCTTGGGTCTCTTAGATCAACAGTTTGGTGTGGGAAGTAACCAATTATTGGGACAGGAGGTTATAGGCCAGAGCCACTTGTCTTGGAGTTAGGCTTCCTCCCACCCTCTTCAGGGATCCTCTTACTGAACGATGTCCCCAGCATCTTCAAAGGCTTACTTTATGAAAGTAAGGATTTTATGGTATCATTTATAGATTTAGATTAGTGTATCTCTCCCCACCCCCCATCCCTGCTGTCCAAATTTCTTCCATTAGAATCTCACCAAATTAACAATGTGTCTCATCTAACCTATACTGATCTCACTCTCCATTGGAGATTTTGTTTATATCTTCCAGAAGGCAGCTAGAACTGTGAACAACCCAATTCTACCAACAGAACCTGAGATGATGTTGAAACCCAGGCAGGAAATGAATCACCCCTAACTCATCATCCAGTGCCCAAATGAAACCTTTGAGGAAGTGGCGAGATGAGTAAGTCAGATAAACCTATGAAAGGGTAATGGAGGATAACTGAGGATACCCAAAATAGTCCAAAGCAGAAGTCCAGAGACTCTTAAGATCTCAACAATAAATCAGACTTAAAATTCACCCACCACGACTCAGGGAACTTTGTAAAAGAGGGGGTGGAAAGATTATAGGAACCATCGTGGGGGAGACTATCTGCTATCTTATGAAATCAATAAATAGCTTTTTCACACACATAAAATTTTTTCTTTAATTTCATTTTCCATATTTCCACACTTAGGGTTCAGACTAAGTGAACTGTAAAAGCCTGGGGGTGAGGCTCATTCTAGGAATGCTTGCTTCTAGTCACAGGCCATGGGTTCCATCCCCAGCCCTGCAAAAGATTTTTTTTTTTTTAAGTAAGTTTTTTTGTTTGTAGATCTTCTCTACAGCCCAAGAATTGTTTTACTTTTCCAGAGACAAGTCCTTAGAGGTGATTCGTATTTTTCAGGAAGCTTTCCTATCACAAAAGTAGATGATCTCTCCTACCACCCCAGCACCTACCAGAATCCCCAGCTTTGCTCTGATCTAGTTCAGCTCCTGACAGTATTTCCAGGCGATAAAATTCCTGCTATGAAGCAGGTTCAGCATCTGTTTCACAGACTAAATCAGCACTATTGTCTCCTACATGACTACTGGAACCAGCTTCCTGACTCAGCTTTATCTCTCCCCCCACTTCCCATGGAAATCCAGGGCGGGCTCCATTGGATGAATGAAAAGGAAACTCCTTTGCAGAGACAAGTTTGAAATATACTACAATAAACATGTCCAAGTTGAGAATGGTGTGAAAACAGTCTTTAATCTGTCTCAACATTTCTCTCTATATAGAAGCTTTTTTTTTATATAATCCCAATTTTTTTGTCAGTATTTTAAAAAAAGTTAAGGCATTTAATTGGGTGTAATATGCCAGAACATTAACAGTCAGCTTTACCCTAAGGAATTTTCTCAACCATTTATCAAAAGTATTGAGAGCATACAGAGCTGGAGAGGTTGCTCGGTGGTTAAAAGTGCTTCTTGCAAACTTTCATGACCCGGGTTTAATTCCCCATCACCCATGTAATGCCAGATGCACAAAGTGATGCATGTGTCTGGAATTCATTTGCAGTGACAAGAGGCCATGGTGCCCGTACTCACTATCTCTCTCTGTCTCTCCTTTTCTCTCTCAAATAAACATAAAACACTGAAAGTATGAATTATTAAAAATTCTTAATAAGGTATCTAGTCTTCTCAACTAGAGACCTTGATCTTGAAAATATCACCTAAAGCAACCTTTGACATGTTAGAAAGGCTCTAGATTCGCTCTCATTCATTCCCAGTCATGAAGCCAAAGAGTTCAGTGACCTGCTCCATGGTAACTGCACCCCCAGTAGCATCCTCCCACCAGGTGGCAATAACATCCATCCAAAGCAAAGACAATGACAATGTTCATTTATTTATTTATTTTTTTTTTTGGTTTTTCAAGGTAGGGTCTCACTCTATCCCAGGCTGACCTGGAATTCTCTATGTAGTCTCAGGGTGGCCTTGAACTCACGGCGATCCTCTTACCTCTGCCTCCCGAGTGCTGGGATTAAAGGCGTGTGTTCATTTCTAAGACTGCAACTTTTTGAGCTAAGAACTCTGAGCTAGACTCTGGCTGGTGTACATGTGAGCACAGTCCTAGTGATGGCCATGCCCATACCTCTGTTCCCTCGCATCCTCTGCAAACACCCTGCTTCTGCCACCAAAATGGCTCATCACTTCCTGAATGGACCGGGATCTGTCAGAGAGCGTAATTCAGTCTTCTCCAGCCCCACCCTCCTTTCAGCCTTAAAAACCTCCTCCTTGACCTTGGGTGCAGGTTCAAAGGCCCATCTCTCTATAGTGGGGCACTTCTTCCACTTTCCCGGTCAGAATGAAGCACTTACAGTGTTGGTAGCTGCACAGATTTCCTCTGTACTGTGACTTCACACTCATACCTTACATACAAGCTTGCCCAAGGCCTACACTATATATTATACATAAATGAGTAGCACCTATAGCTTCACCTCACTGTATATAGTTTCATCATCATTAACAAAAAGTGCTCAAATCTCAATCCAGATAGCTCCATCATCTTCTACAACCCTTGCTTTAATAGACAAGGAACTTTGGGTTGGGGTCCTTGGCTGTAAAACTAGTAAGTACAGCCAGCTCAAGGAGTATGTTTTGAGAACTGAATGAGATTAAATAGGTGATTCGTGAGCTTTTCCTTGGCAGGTCCTCACATGAATATGGCAGAAACAATGATAAAAATGACCCTGGGCATGCTGTCCTGGACATCACACCAGGCAGGCCCTTTACAACAAACTAGACAAAGTTATTAACAGTGAAACTGAGGCCCATATAAGGCTAGTGAGATCCCAGTATTAAATGGAGAGCACACAGTAAAGCAGAACTCAGATCTGCTTGGGGATTCATCCATAAGCTCTGTAACATTTTCTTACCTAAGTGCCTAATGCTTTACCTGATCCTGAGTAAAATCCCTTCCATTTTTATAATTTTACACATGAAAAAAAAGAACAAAGAAACTTTCCCAATATCATACTGCTTCACAGCAAATGAGTTAAGATTCAAATCCAGTTATATCAAAACTCAAAACACAGCAGCCCCTTCATCAGAATTCCATGGATACAATAGGAGACACAAAATATGACTTCAGGAAAAGTACTTATAGTAATTCAAAATAAAGTAATATTCCCTCTCATTATGATTATTGGGAAAATCTTATCAGAACAGGAGAAATAGAAAAAGTATTTGAAATTTTAAAAAATTAAAATTTACCATATTAAAAAGCCCAAACAGGGCTGGAGAGGTGGTGGCTCATTGATTAAAGGTGCTTGTTTGTAAAGCCTGCTGGCCTGGGTTGGATTCCTCAGTACCCACATGAAGATGATACACAAAGTGGCACATGTGTCTGGAGTAGCTTTGTAGAGGCAATAGGACTAGCACACCCCTATTCACTCAAAAACACACAAACTCTCAAGCAAATAAATAAAAATATTTTAAAATAAATAAATATAAAAATCTAAGTCCTGAGGCTGGGAAATTGGCTCAGTGGTTAAAGGCACTTACTTGCAAAGCCTGTCAGCCCAAGTTCAACTACTAAGTACCTATGTAAAGACAGATATAAAGTCATGCGTGCATCTGGGATCCCAATGGCACCCACGAAAATGGGAGGCAGAGCCAGAGGAATCTGAAACTCAAGAGCCAGGTTCATTTGCAGTGACAAGAAACCTTGTCTCAAAGAAGGTAGAACACAGACATCTGTGACCTCCAGACATTCATGGTATGTGTGCATCCAAAAAGCAAACACACACACACACACACACACACACACACACACACACACACAAATAAATAAAAATCACGATTACTTGTCCCTTCTTGTGGGATGACATTTTATAAAGGAAGCTGGCTTTTCCCATCTACAGAAACTAAGAAGCCTTAGAACATTTGAGGTGTCGCTGGTTAAGAGGCAAAAGCGAAAGCCAGGCGTGGTGGCGCACGCCTTTAATCCCAGCACTCGGGAGGCAGAGGTAGGAGGATCGACACGAGTTCGAGGCCACCCTGAGATTACACAGTGAATTCTGGGTCAGCCTGGGCTAGAGTGAGACCCTACCTCGAAAAACCAAAAAAAAAAAAAAAAAAAAAAAAGAGGCAGAAGCGAGGGAGGTGATCACTTGCACAAAGATCAGTATGTGTGTATATGAAAAGTCAAAAGGGTGGGGAAAGGAAGAGAGAAAAAAATCTCAGGGCTTCAGACTTGGAAAGCTCTCCATTTATGAACAGCAAAAAAAGAGGAAAAAAGCAGAGTTTTTCATGTAAGGAGGAGTTTTCAGGAAGCATCTGCTAATTTCCTCATATGGTACCAGAAGTAAAGTAAATTCTCAAAGCTCAGAAATGGGCTGGGAAGATGGCTAAGTGGCCAAAAACAATGGCTTGCAAAGCTTGCTGGCCTGGGTTGGAGTCCCCCAGTACTCACATAAAGTTTCTTTCCAGTGCCAATAAACCCTTCGGAATGTATGTGTATGTATGTGTGTGTGTGTGTGTGTGTGTGTGTATGCACAAACATACCCGAATGTGCATGTGCATGTGCACGTGCATGTGCACACACACACACACACACACACACACACACACACACACACAATAATTCATTTTTTAAAAGAAGCTCAGGGAGCATAAATATGTTTTCAGAAATATCTTGGGCACATGGATAGCTCAGAACAGATAGCGGCAGAAGAACATAAGCAGGCTGGTTGTGGTCGCTCATGCCTACAATGCAAGAGGCAGGAGGAAGAGGCAGGAGGATTGCCGCAAATTCAACGCCAACCCAGTCTACATACTTGAAACCCTGTCTTGAAATCTTGAAAAGCAGAAATAACTTCTGCCAGAATTTTTAAAGAAAGCAGGCTACATAAAGGATAGCTAGGGAAACACATAAAATGGCAAAAGTCCCAGTACAGTTGGACCAAGCATTCCAACTCAGAGGGTGTTGAGCTTGGGTGGGGGGAGCTGCTGAGAGAAGACACCCCAACCATGGATGGGCCCAGGGCAAGCAGCAAAGGTGTGAAAACAGAGGTCCCATCCCCACTGAGGAGGAGTCAGCAGACAGCTCGTCCATGGCCCAGGCAACCTCAGTGGGTTTCACTGCTGCTGTTTCGTGGCTTCTTCCGATGATCACCAACAGCTCCAAGCAAGGGAGGAGGAGTGGAGAGACACAGAGCAGATTCACCAGAAGGTCAGAAAGCTGAGGAATCCCAGAAGGCAGCGCGGGCCTGTTTCCTAAACAGACTTCCTAAACCAATATCCAAGCAGGACATTAGTTCCTAGGGATACAATCCAAGTCAAATACTCCATCTCACTCACAACAGGTTACAGGCCTGGAATAAAGCCACTGCAAGGCACAACTGAAGGATCAAATTTGAAATTGGGCCTGGCGTGGTGGCACATACCTTTAATCCCAGCATTTGGGAGGCAGAGGTAGGAGGATCGCCGTGAGTTCAAGGCCACTCTGAGACTACATAGTGAATTCCAGGTCAGCCTGGACTAGAGGGAGACCCTACCTCAAAAAACAAAACAAAACAAAAAAATTGGAATTGGACGCAGACGTGAGTTTGTTACTTTTCTGTCTCTGGAACAAAGTATCCCACAAGAATGGCAGGTTCTGGGTTCAGGAATGAAGAACTAAAACTGGTGATTTCTTGAACTTGAGATCTTAACACCAGGAGAGACTGAGTGGATGTGAAGCCACAGAGAAAGAGAGAAGATGGAACCAAGAGAGAGCAGTGATGGTAAGAGAGAACCAGAGAGAGAAGAGCAAGATGGGGAGGGGCCATGTGCCAGTGAGAAAGCAACAGAGAGAACAGGAGGTTTTGCAGGGTGAGGGGAAGACGAGGATGGAAAGTGTGAGCCTTGAGTGATGTTGGGGTGGGAGCCAGGGGAAAGTGGCATTTTCTCTCTCAACATGGCCAGGCAGGGAGAAGGAGAAAGGAGGATGGACGGGAGACAGCTCTGGTTCTTGTACAAGCAGCAACTTCAAGGAGAGGAGGTTTAGTTTGACTCTAGGTTTGAGAAACTACAGTCCATGATGTCAAAGGAGGCATGGTGTGGGGCAAGCTGTGGTCATGGCAACAAGAGATCGAGGTGGCAGCTACTTCCATTGTATTGGCATCAGAAAGCAGAGAAACTGAGCTGAAGCCACGCCAGGCTATATAGCCCACAAGCTCTGCCCCTACAGCTATACATCTGCCAGCTGGGCTCCATATCCAAAAGATTCCACAACCTGGGCTGGAGAGATGGCTCAGAAGCTAAGCCACTTGCCTGCAAAGCCTAAGGACCCAGGTTTGATTCCCCAGTACCCACACAAAGCCAAATGCACAAGGTGGCACACGCATCTGGAGCTCATTTGCAATAGCAAGAGGCCCTGTCGTGCCCATTCACTTTCTGTTCTCTTTCTCACTCCTTGAAAATAAATAAATAATGTCTTTAAGAAAAGAAGGCTGGAGAAATTGCTTAGTGGATAAGACATTTGCCTACAAAGCAGAAGGACCTGAGCTCGATTCCCCAGGACCCGTATAAAGCCAAATGCACGAGTTGGCGCGTGTATCTGGAGTAGATTATCAGTAGCTGGAAGCCCTGGCACACTCATTCTCTCTGTCTGCCTCTTTCTCTCTCACACACACTCTCAAATTCAATAAATAAAATAAAAAATAAAATAAAATAAAAAGATTTCACAACCAACCAAAATAGCACCACCAGCTGGGGACCAAGCGCTCAAACACATGAGCCTATGAGGTAGGTACTTCCCACTTCAACACTAACACTCCCCCCCCCCCCATGCACTCCTCCTCACACTATCAAAGCACAAGACTTGGGGGGGGGGCAGACTGCAGAAGCATGGGTTTCAAAAGAGTGCACCATTATAAAAAGAAATCAATTTGAAGTTGAGGCGATGAAAGAAATACTTGAGGTGGAGGGGGGCTCTTATTTTTAAACTGAAGGGCAGAGAGGTTCAGGCTGGGCCTAAAAGAGCAGGAATGACTTTGATGACAAAAATTATATATAAACTGGAAATGTCAGAGCCATAGTGGTACATCCCATCAAGAAGAAATAAAGTTTTGACAGTTCGAGTTAATTTGGAACTGTGACACATTAAAAAGTCCGTGGGGCTGGGAGTGATGAAGTAAACCTGTAATCCAAGCTTTTGGAAAACCATTGAAATTTAAGGCTAGCCTGGACAACATAGGAAGACCATGTCTCGCTAAATCAATAAACAAATCAATAATAAATGTCTATCCATTCACTTCCCTGTGATGCCGCCACACTGACTGTTTTTTTCTTTGTGTGAGTGTTTGCAAGTGTACATGTGTATGCAGGTACATATGGAGGCCAGGTGACAACTTTGGGGGTCGGTCATTCCTCAGCTACCATCTACCTTTTTGAGACAGGGTCCCTTATTGACCTAGAGCTTGCCAAGTCGTCTAGATTGCTAGCCAGTGAACCCCAGGGACCTTCCTGTCTTTGTCTCCCTAACACTAGGTTCTAAGAGCATGTCACCATGCCTGGCTCTTTTTTTTTTTTTTTTTTTTTTAGTTTTTTTTTAGTTTTTTTGAAATAGGGTCTCACTCTAGCCCAGGCTGACAAGATCTCACTCTGTCGTCTCAGACTGGCCTTGAACTCACAGTGATCCTCCTACCTCTGCCTCCTGAGAACTGGGATTATAGGCGTGTACCATCACGCCCAGCCTAGATTTTATTTTATGAGTTCTGAGGCCCAAAATCAAGTTCTCATGCTTGCAAGACAAGCACTTGGCCACCCGAGCTTCTCCCCAGGTCTCACGCAGTTTTCCTTGATGAGTAATTTATGAATCCTGTTGGTAATTCAGTCTTAATTAAATAGCAACCAGTCAGGAGTGGGGGACAAGGTAGTAGGTATCTCAATGCCTATAATAAATAATATTCTAAACAAAAGGAAATAATGTAAGAAACTACATTCACAACTTTCAAGTCGCCCCTCCCTCAAACTGCAGATTTCACACTCCAGAGCTAAGGTTTCTCAAAGGTGTTAGCTGAAGGTGAGGTTTACTTAAGGAAAACACATAGAAACACAAGTCACATATATCAAAGCTGCCTGTTGGGTCTCTTTTCACAGAAAGAAAAAAAAAGCTAAAATTAAAACTCGGCCTAAAACTCCTCACCAACTACACAGAGCACAGGAAGCAAGCTGAAACTGACATGAAGATCTGTGATAAACTCAGCTACTTACAGATTCCACTCCAGAGCTAGTGCTTAGACCTGTAATGGCCTCAGAAAGTTGGGGCATTGCCCCACATGGCTCCAGTTATTATCATAAATTACAAACAAGGTATGCATGCCTATATGGGCAGTTTTAATCAGTAGAGCTCAAACATACCAGAATCAAGTAGAAACACTGAAGAAGTTATTTCTAAATCAACACTGCAGCAGGGACTTGGAGTATAAGTTGTGATCTGTGTTCCCTATTTGGAGGCCAATTGGTTAGCATAATGTTTTTGTGTTTGTTTTTGTTTTTTTGTTTTTCCCAACCTCACATTCCTCACTCTCGAAAGCTATGGACAAAGGCAAGCTCCTGTTAGAACTTGTCCCTTGGCCTTTGGACAGACTTCTGAATGCCCATCCATTTGTATTCACACCCCGTAATGCCGATCCTTGCAGAGTTTCAAAGGCGGCTGCCGGGCAGGGATTTCAGAGTGTAACAGACCTAGATTGCATCACCACTCTGCTAATTATTCTGTCCAGTCTCCTCCTTGCTAAAAAGAACAGAACAATATCTCCCAGAGTGCTGGGATGCTGGAATGACAAAGTCATCCATGGAAGAGCCCAGTCGGTGATTCTAATAACAACAGTCACCAGAGAGAAGTTAGTGTGAGTTTTACCACACTAACTTTTGATCACATTATTAGTAAAAGATTGAAAACAGTGCCAATCCCAGAAAACAGCACCAATTCCTATAATTATAGATCTTGGGAAGCTGAGGCAGGAGGATTGAGAGTTCTCGGCCAGTCTAGGCTATTTAGCCAGACCCAAATAAATAAGCAAAAATCCCATCACATACCTTGGTAATCCTGCGGGATTTTTTTTTTCTTTTTTCTTTTTTATTTCTTGCAGGTTTTTTGTTTGTTTGTTTGTTTGTTTCAAAGATTGTAAGAGACATGTTGGGGGAGACTCTCCAGAGTCATTGCCCCCCTCAGCAACAACACACAAAGAAAAAAACCTGGCTACTTCTCATACAATCCATAACTCCTATCCCATGGACTGGTCCAGCAAGCCCAGTGAGGAGGTCCCCAGCCAGTTGGGGACAGGAAAGAGGAAAGTGGGGGTACCATCACAAAACTTGCTCATACAATGTATCTACTTGCTGTCCATAAATGTGGGGAAAAATCAACTTACAATTAATTCTTCAAGCCTTGCTCCAACAAGTATGCAAGTATATGCCTTCCTTTTGTAAATTTTTGGGCCTTACCTTGTAAAACCTTCCCTTATGTTTGTAGACATTGTTTCTTATTTGTAACAACATGGAAAGGTTTATGTCTTATTTCATTAGTAATCATTTTACTTCTGGGAACAGTCAGACTAACCACTTTTCATCTACACAACTTGATGACTAAATCTGATGCCTAGCTAACCTCAAGTTTTCACTTGTAGCCTCTCATGGGCATCTAGGATCACTGTGTCTTGATATATGTTGTACAGCTTGGCATAAATCCTTGAGAGTGAAAAATAAGAGATTGTCCCCTCTCAAGAAAAAATTGTTTTAAATGAATTAGTCCTTTAGCAAATTCAGTTTAATAAAAATCTGTTTTAGGGCTGGAGAGATGGCTCAGAGGTTAAGACACTTGTCTGCAAAGCCTAAAGACCTGGGTTCAATTTCTCAGTATTATTAAAGCCAGATGTGGTGCATACATCTGGAGTTTGCTTGCAGCACTGGAGGCCCTGAAGCACCCGTTCTCTCTTTCTGTCTCTCTCTGCTTGTGAATAATTAAATAAATATTTTTAAAGGATCTGTTTTAAGGTGGGCCTGGTAGCTCACGTCTTTAGTCCCAGCACTCAAGGAAGGAGGTAAGAGGATCATTGTGAGTGAGTTCAAGTCCAGCAGTCAGTTCCAGGTCAACCTGGGCTAAAAAAAAAAAAAAAAAAAAAAAGAGAGAGAGAGAGAAAAATCTGTTTTATTTAAAAGTAAGGTATTGCCAGGTGTGGTGGTGCACGCCTTTGATCCCAGCACTTGGGAGGTAGAGGCAGGAGGATTGCTGTGAGTTCGAGGCCACCCTGAGACTCCATAGTGAATTCCAGGTCAGCCTGGGCTAGAGGGAGACCCTACCTCAAAAAAGTAAATAAAGTAAAATAAAAGTAAGGGATTTTAACCTACCAAAAATCTTTAGTGGAATATATGTCAAAAAGTATTATATAAATATTAATAGTTATATACATCAGAGTATTTTCTCTAATATTACTGTACCTTTAACTATCTACATATTTGCTCTCTACTGTGCGTGAAAAATGTTATTTTCTTGCACAGCATATAAAGATTAATTTCTCTTCAACTTTACAAAGTTACTGAATTAAATTATTTTATGTTAAAAAAACTAAAAACCACAGTTAATTTTCCAGCGAATATGTTTGACAGGGAAGAAATTTCAAAATGTCTTCCAACAACTTGGTAAATTGTAAATATCATGCTCCCCTGCAGAATTTGGAATTACCAGCAGAGGGCAGAGCTCAGGATAATACTTAAATCACCGTGCATGAATAACAGAATTTCAAAATGAAGCTCTATTTTTTCACTCTAGCCCAGAGCGACTTGGAACTCACTCTGTGGTCCCAGGATGGCCTCAAACTAACATAGATTCTCCCACCTCTGGGATTAAAGGAGCACACTACCACACCAGGTTTGAGCTCTATTTTTGGTTGATGTCTAACCCTTCAGCTGCCATGTTGGTTAGCTCAGAGGCTGACCAAGAAAAAATTCCAATGTAATTTCTTCGGCAGACATGAAAGTTATAAAAATTAACAGTGTGGGGCTGGAGAGATGACTCAGCATTAAAGGTGCTTGCTTGCAAAGCCTTCCAGCACAGGTTAAATTCCCCAGAACCCATATAAAGTCAGATACACTAAGTGGTGCGTGCTTGCATCTGGAATTTCTTAGCAGTGGTAAGAGGCCCTGGCATGTCCATTCTCATTCATTCTCATTCTCTCTCCTCTCTCTCCTCTCTTTCTCTTTCTCTTTATCTCTCTCCCTCCCTCCTCACATTAAAATATTAAAAATAAAAATGAACAATGCAATAAGATGATGTAGTAAAAATACAAAATTAACAGAATATCTATAGTCCCTTTCTTATTTTACACTTAAGATATAAATAACTAGGGTCTGGAGAGATGGCTCGGGGGTTAAGGCGCTTACCTGCAAAGCCTAACAACCAGAGTTTGATTCCGCAATGCCCACCTAGAGCCAAGTGCACAAAGTGGCAATGCATCCCTGGTACACTTATTCTCTCCTCTCTCTCTCTCTCTCTCTCTCTCTCTCTCTCTCTCTCAACTTGCAAATAAAGAAATAAATATTAAAACTGATATACATAACTTATATAGATGATAACATTTAAAATTCTAATTTTATGAATGTCTGAATATACATTACCTACACTATCCTCTTCATCTAGACTACACAGGCAAGTAGGCTGTAGACAAGATAATTACAAAAGTATTTAAAGATTTCCAGGATTGTTCTTAAAGTTTGATAGACACATAATTATTTCATTAACAATCTTTTTAAAAAGATTTTATTTATTTATTTGAGAGAAAGAGAGAAAAAAAAAATAAGCCTCCTGCTACTGCAACCAAACTTTGGATACAAATGCCACTTTGTGCATATGGCTTTATATGGGTACTAGAGAATAGAACCGAGGCCATGAGGCTTTGCAAGAAAGTACCTTTAACCACTGACCCACCTCTCCAGCCCAACAATCTTTTTTTTTTAATTATAAAAGATTTATTTAAAGCCAGGCAAGGTGGCTCACACCTTTAATCCCAGCACTTGGGAGGCAGAGGTAGGAGGATCGCCATGAGTTTGAGGCCACCCTGAGACTACATAGTGAATTCCAGGTCAGCCTAGGCTAGAGCAAGAAAGACCCTACTTCAAAAAACCTAAAAAAGAAAGAAAGATTTATTTTAAAAGAATGTAGCAGAAAATAGCATAAAATCTCCCAAGCCAAGAAGGGTCCTGAGCAGGCAGCCTAACGATTTGAATATTCCATAATTTCACTGTTCATGACCCTCTGTATTTCTTTAAAAAAAATAATTCTTTCTGGGCTTTTCTTGTTGGGAGGGAACAAGAAATGGGTAGTAGAGTGGGAAGGAATGCATGAGGGGAGGGTGGGGTGAGAGAAGAGAGGGGAGCAGGCAGGAGGTGGGGAAGGAGTGGCTGGAACTGCTCGGAAGAGAGTGAGTGGGCAGACAGGAAGGGGGGAGTTGAATCTCTGGACTTCAGAAGAGCATTTCAAAGCAGCCTGCTGACCCACAGAGAAATCCCAGCACTAAGCACACAGTCACAGTAAAGAATGAGCAGGGTTAAGTCTAGCATACTTTGAAAAAATATTAGTCAATTATATTTCCAGATTTGAACACTTATGTTTTATATGGTTTTGTTGTTGTTGTTTGTTTTGTTCAAATGAGACAGAGAGAGAAAGAGAGAGAGAGAGAGAGAGAGAGAGAGAGAGAGAGAGAGAGAGAGAGAGAAAGAGAGAGCTGAGGATGCTGGCCTGCAGTAGGGTGCTTGTCTAGTGGGGTCAAGCTCTGAGCTGGATCCCCAGCACCTTGCCTAAAGCTGGGTAGGGTGGTGCATTGCTGTAACCCAGCATGCAGGAGACAGAGGTACAAGAATGAAAAGTTCAAGGTCATCCTTGAGGACATCATCAGCTTCACAGTGAGTTAGAGGTCAGCCTAGGCTCCATGACACAGGAAGGCAGAGAGAGAGGGGGAGGGAGGGAAGCAGAGAGGAAAGAGGAAGATTAACAGAGAAAGTTCTTGTAAGTAATAAAAAGCGATGCTAACGCCACTGAAAATGCTGCTGACCACCTGAGACCACCTCAGTTTCTCTCCCAGCTGAGCAGTTTCCCATTGACACAGAAGAAGTGAACCAAAGCCTTCTGGAAAAATCCAGAGAAAATCTATCATTAAGCTTAATGCAAGCACAGTATCTCTCATCAGCTGGACAATAACTCTTGAAAAGTCACATGTAGGCCCTCCTTTCTGTAGAGAACAAAGCCCAAAGACAGTTTCCACATCTACATAACATCTAATACTCACAGAATACATTTTTCTGGAGCTAGGCTTTTCCAAACTTAGCTGATCAAAAATCCAGATTCCCAGGGTCATCCTCAAAGCTAATCCATGATATTTTCCCAACGCAGAGCCCAGTACTGGGCAGTTTTAGAAGGTTCCCTGGGAGCATAGTGATGTAATAGAACATGGTAAGAGGAAGGAGCTCTGAGGACCATGGACAGAGCTTGGGTTATCCCAGAGGATAGTGTAACAGGATCCAACACAGTTTTAGTAAACTGTATGTTCATGGTTGAGAATGCAGCTTAGTGACAAAAATATTTGCCTCCTATACACCAAAGCCTGGGTTTGATCCCCACTATCAAAAATATATATAATAATTCTGGGGTTGTGGAGATGGCTAAAAAGTCAAAGGTGACTGATTGCAAAGCCTGACAGTCTCCAATTCAATTCCCCAGGACCCATGTAAAACCAGACACAGACAGTAGCACAAGCATCTGGTGTCCACTTGAGCGCCTCGTCCATGTAAACACACACATCTACACACGAAGACCACCATCTTTCAGCTTCATAGGAGAATGAGCACTAGCACGTGGTCCCCTCAAACACCTGCTACAACTTTACTTGTGGGCAGTGAGTTCTGGGATTGACCCCATGCTCTAGGCAAGAGCTCTACCACAGAGTCTATCCTCAGCCCTGAACCTCTTCCTTGAACAGCCCTTATCCACAGGGTATCCTGTCAAACTTATACTTCTAAATCTGCAACTCGAGATTTCTGTTTCAGCATACGGTTTTGCTATATTGAATCTGAAAATCACTTCCTATTGTGGTGATACGATGTGCATTTTAATATAGTACTAAAATCCAGTTTCCTCTATCCCATCCTGAGACCATGGCTTAGAAGTCCTCTTCTCTAGTCATCTTCAGCAAATATCTAAATACTAGAAACAATCTGACAAATGAGATGATTTTGTTTCAAAATGGTTCAGTCCACTCCAGTCTCTTGTTTGGGCTGTACTCTGGCCTAGCGTTAGAAGCATTTTTATCAGGAAGGTTCTCTCTCCACCCTGACTCAGTCTGCAGAACTTCAGCATCATGGGCACCAGGCATCAGCAAACAGTGCTGTCTGCATCACCATGCCCCAAGCTACAGGATACTCTCTGCATCTCTGATCTGTACCCAAAGTCCACACACATCCTCTGCCATCAGCTTCAGATCAAAACCATCCTCGAGAGGGCTGCAGAGATGACTCAGCAATTAAAAGCACTTGCTTGCAAAGCCTGATAGCCTGGCTTCAATTCCCCAGCACCCACATAAAGCCAGGTGCACAAAGTGGCACGTGCATCTGCAGTTCATGTGCAGCGGATGGAGGCCCTGGCATGCCCAATTCTTTCTTTCTCGAAGTAAATAAACAAAATATTTTTTTTAAAACCCACCCTCAAAGCTGGGCGTGGTGGCACACGCCTTTAATCCCAGCACTCAGGAGGCAAAGGTAGGAGGATCGCTGTGAGTTTGAGGGCAGCCTGAGACTACAGAGTGAATTCCAGGTAAGCCTGGACTAGAGTGAGACCCTACCTCAAAAAAACAAAAAAAAAATAAAAACAAAAACAAAAAAACCTACCCTCTCAGCTAGCTACTCCCAAGCGAATCATGAATGCCAGAATTTACACACACACACACCCCATGATTTTCAAAAGTGTGGCTTGGGCTGGAGAGATGACTTAGCAGTTAAGGCATTTGCCTTCAAAGCAGAAGGACCTGAGTTTGACTCCCCAGTACCCATGTATAGCCAGATGCACAAGGTGGCATCTGAAATTTGTTTGTAGTGGCTGGAGGCCCTAGTGTGCCCACTCTCTCTCTATGTCTGCCTCCTTCTCTCTCTTAAATAAATAAATAAATAAATAATATTTTTAAAAAGTGTGGCTTCTCCAGGTGTGGTGACCCAACACTTGGGAGGCAGAGGTAGAAGGATCGAAGGATCTCTCTGTGAGTTCAAGGCCAGCCTGAGACTATATAGTAAATTCAAAAAACAACAAGGAAGTCAGCAGGCCTGGCGAGGTAGTATGAGCTGATACACAACTTCTTTAGTCCCCTGGTGCTCTGGAGTATCACTGTGAGTTCAAAGCCACCCTAAGCCTACAAGGTGAGTTCCAGGTCAGCCAGGGTGAGGGTGAAACCCTATCTTGGAAAAACCAAAAGAAAAATAAAAAAGTATGGCTTCATTTTGAGTAGCCTTTTGTCACCTGAATCCCCGGGGCTGAATATTCCAACCTAGCTACCTAACTTCTGAGGGTTACCCTCCAAACTCCTGTGGGACACCCTCCTCGAAACACCATGTGGACATGATTTTTCTTGCCTTGAGATTTTTTTAGTGTAAAAATTAAAGTAAGCCTCAACAATTTTGCAGTCCTCTTCAATTCATATTGTACATTTTAAGTTTTATTAAGACACCCACTGATCTTGTTGAGGCATCATTTATCACAGTACTTAAAGTCCCAGTCACTTGAACTTGAACTTTATGTAGATTTCTCAGACTACTAATGTAATGCCAAGCTGTACCCTTAAGTTTGCTTTCACTTTTGAATCCCTAATATTTTTCATGACCTTCATAAGACACTGACCTGACACAGAAGTCACATAATTAGTTTGTGGAAGTAATACTCATTATGCAACCTCACTTAATGAATGCACAGGGGCCATTAGCCAACAATGACATGTTTTAAATGGAAGAAATCTTCCTCCTCTAATGGGAGACGGTGAGGCATAGACAAGAAGTCAAGTTGATCTGGGTGTTAGGAAACAATTCTAGCTCTCTAATCCCCAAATAAATAAATAATGCCCTTCCCACCACTGGTAAAGTACTTCACCTCATTTGAGATTTTAAGAGAATTAGCCTTGGGCTGGAGAGATGGCTCAGAGGTTGGGGCACTTGCCTCCAGTGCCTAGGGCCCCCAGTTCAATTCCCCAGGACCCACGTAGACCAGACCCACAAGGTGGTGGCCCTGGTGTTCTCTCTCTCTCTCACTCACTGCTTGAAAATAAATGAATAAAATATTTTAAGAGAATTAGCCTAAATTAACTGATTGCTAACTTCTCCCAGTTTGATATATCCTATCACAAAACGGAAAATTGACCATGTGCATTGGGCGTGGTGGCGCACACCTTTAATCCCAGCACTAGGGAGGCAGAGGTAGGAAGATCGCCATGAGTTCAAGGCCACTCTGAGACTACAGAGTGAAT
>PVHP010029748.1:0-23419 GCA_004024765.1 Zapus hudsonius
TGGGAAATTCCTAGACAGGGCCTGACCTTACAGAACAATTCCTTTGCTTCTCTCTGTGTCTCTCCTTCTCTCCTCTTCTCTCCCTTTTTTCCTTCCCCCCTTCTCTTACTATACATTCAACAAAGTGTAGCAAGTGGACAACCTGAGTGGGATATAATTCCATCACACAGGTGAATTATTAGGTGAATCATTAGAGTTGTAATTCATCTTAAAAGAGCATCAACAGAGAAAGCAGACTAGCATTCACATTAACCCCCGAAGAATTCTTTGTATCCAAAGAGCTGGACATTTGCTGGGTTCTCTCTTGAGATTACAGAATTCCTGCTTTATTTCTTTCTCTTCTAGAAGACTGACCTCGTTCTACTTTCTGTTTTCCTGACGCATCTCATCCTGCTTGAAGGGAGTCAAACTGAGGCACAGGTCAAACTCAGTTACAGACCATACTGTAAAAAGGGTGCAAGGACCTCATTGGTACTGTGAGCTTCTCTTGAGCACCCTGGAATTCTGGTATCTTTCTTTGGTAACTTTCAATTTGACTTTGAATGATCTATGTGAGTGTGTGTGTGTAGTATGTATATTAGAAGTGATAGTAATTATTTTAAATATATTTGCAAGCAGACAGAGATGGGAAGGGTGGGTACATGGGTACACCAGGGTCTCTTGCCCCTGCAAATGAACTCCAGATGCTTGCGCCGTTTTGTGCATCATCAAACTCAGGCCATAAGCTTTGCAAGCAAGTGCCTTTAACTGCTGAGCCTTCTCCCTAATCCCCAGGTGATATTTTTTTAAAGGACAAAGTAGTCATCCAAATGTACCTGATAATTAAGTCATTCATGGAGATCACGTGAGGAACCAGACTTTGGAACATTTGTGCATAAATACATTTTGAGGTTTTAGTTTATTTATTTATTTATTTATTTATTTTGAGGTAGGGTCTCATTCTAACCCTGTGTGACCTGGAACTCACTCTGTAGCCCCTGGCAGGCCTCAAACTCACAATGATCCTCCTTCCTCTGAACCACCACACCGAGCTCATAAATAAGTTTGTAAATGCTTACTACACTGGCAAGTATAGTCTCTTTAAGATTTATCTATCTCATCTAGATAACTAGAAGTTAAATGGATCGATTTCATTTAAATGAAATTAAAGTACATTCCATAGAAACTATTCCCAACTCCAAAGCTGTTAGAATTATTTAGCTCACATGATGATACATCATGAATTATCTTTCATGTTTGGGGAAATATATATATATAATTTATATGGACATGATTATAAAAATAAAAAATATTTCTAATGGAATACCCTGGAAATTACAATTGACTGTGTGTGAGGGACAGTGGCCAGGGTCAATGCACAGGAGAGAAATCTACTTGTGATTCTGTATCTGAGTTTGCCTATTAAACAACAACAAAGAAAAGAAGAACATAGACAAAATGATGAAAAGATCTAGTCCCAATTTTAGGAGTCATACAGTAGAGCGCTGTGGACATGAGGTCCGACCTTAAGGTCAGGCAGGTGAAGATGTGAGTCCACATGGTGATTTGAAACCTTCCTGGGGGTCTGTGAACCTCCCTGAGCAGTGGGAAATGCCAATCACCATCCAGGATTGTTCTGGGTGTGAGAAGGGAGTGCAAGGACTCAGAAGGCATTCAGAAAGCTACAGCCTGCCTGGGTTGGGCAGAGCTTCCAGAGCAGGTCCTAGGAACAGAACTCAACCCCGGGTGCTAGCTGAGGCATTGCCTGGGAAAGGCAGAGTGAAGAAAAGAGAAGGGGGAAAAAAATGCTAACTCTAGGTCTTGCTACATGAAATTTTACCATTAAATATCAGTCTTTTATGTCTTGGAGGCTAGCAAATCCCTAGCAGTCTTAATATGGATGATATTTAAACCTCATCTGCTAACACTTTGTAGGGAATTAGTTTAAGCAATTAAAATCTTCCCCTTCCCCCCAAACACCACGGCTCATAAACCAGAGGGCTCTGAAGGGGGAGGAGGACCAGCCTCTAGACAAGTCCACACTGATGCGGTTGTAGACCGCTTTCCTCCAGACCCTTTACTGCCATCTCGCGGACAACCGCGGCTATTACCGCAGATTCCCCGGTGACAACCAGACAATAGACCCGCCTGATCCTGGGCAACCATGAGCAATGTCCCCAAACAAGTTTCTCAAGTCTGTCAAGGTCTGACATTGTGTCTACAACTCACGCACTCCTGATAAATCCCTGGCCCGTGCAGGTGCGTGTCTCCTGTGAATTCTGTCCATCTCCAGTGCAAGAGGGAATTGCTACCCTTGCCCACAGGCTGGCTGTGCAAGGCCCCTCCAGGCCATCTCCAAATCCAACCCCCCCCCCCCAGAGTAAATGACCTTCCCAGGTGAAAAAGCTTGTGAGGAGTGTGACTTCATCTTCCCCTCACTGCTTGAGACAGCACCATAAATTGTGACAGTCGGGGGAGGCCAGATGGAATGCAGCCTTGCTCCCAAGCTCCCGAATGGGAAACAGATCTGACTGGGTGCCATCAACACAACGCAACTGGCCATTGGAAAGTCGGTCTGAGGTCTCGGGTGCTGGGACACGGGGAGAGGAGAAAGAAGTCCTGGGGACCTCACTGCCAAGACAGAAATGAGGTTTGGCTTGGTTCTTTTCAGCCCACTGATTGCTTTATTTCAAATTACCCTAACTACTTAGCATGGTAAATTAAGTTGAAACCAACCCCCAAAAGTTTGAGGAGGATGTCATCTAATCTGATTAAAAGGAATATTCCTGTCACAGGCTAGGGAGGAAGTGGAAATTACTGGGTGCACTGCTATTAAATAATTTGCATAGACTTGCATATGCTATACATCAGAAAAGCATATGCTATTTAGATTTAATGAAATAATTTCCTCTCTCTAAAGACTCTTAGAGTCTCTGTCCTTCCCTATCTGTCTTTTTCTCTTCCCATCTGTCTCTTTTTGAATGTTAAAATTATTTCTTGGGAAGGGTACGTAGCTATGCACAAATTACAAGAAATGTGCTGGGAGGTCCTGGGATTGCATTGCCAAACTTCCCAAATGTCCCCACTTGCCAATCTCACATAATTAAAGGCTCCCTTTACAGCCCTTAAAAGTTTCAGGCTGATTCATTTGGGGCTTCCACTGATGAGGGGTGGGAGTTCAAAACCAATCCTTTGGCTCTGCTTCCCAAATAATGTCTTCCTGACCCCAAGGAATACCATCTACATCAAAATGAAAATGAAAGGGAAAATCTCCACCAAGCTCATGTCACCCCCCACCAGTGGAGTCCTGAGTTGCCACCATGGGCACAGGAACCATCTTGGAATGGCTTTTGTGCCTGCTTGGCTTTTCAAGGTTCCAAACCCTGGACAAAGATTGCCTGCTAGTAAGATGTTTCCCTTGTTTTATCAATGGAGACTAGGAAGCCCAGATAGATGAAATAATGGGCTAGTGGCCAGAGGCTGAAGGGAGGTGGGTAGATAGGTAAAATCTATCTATTTTTGTATTCTCTATGGATAGTCACTTGCTTTTTGGTAATATTTTAGCAGATCTCATGTTTAGTTGTAATGTAGCCAACAGAGGAATTCCAGTGAATTCCCCAACAAAATTACATTAGGATCAAATGTGATGGTTATAAACACTCTCCAGATGTTGGGGATGGACTGGATATAACTCTTTAAGCCCCAAATTACAGTATAATAAATGCAAGCATGGGGATCTGCCAATACATCTGAACTTCGTGTCGGAAACCAGGTCTGACCTTAATTTAACTCTATAAGGAACTGAGTTTCCTCACTTGAATAGTTAGGGTCCATCCAAAGATCTCCAAATGTTATATTGTCACAGGTTTTATCACTTACTTGAGGCAGGACCATATCAGATTCTGGAGCCCAGCCAATCTTAACGCAAGCATTTTATTAACACATTTAGAGAGGAAACGGAATTGCAACTAGAAATAACTATTGAGGTTATGAAACAAACCTGTGAAATGAAATACAGTATTGAGATTATATTTGTCCTTGGTCAACCTCAGGGAGCTCAGGTACTATCATAAGCCCACACATGAAAATATTTTACAAAATAAACCAAGGATGGAAACCAGCACGTGTTCGTAGACAAAGATCATGTTTAGAAAGAATAAAACTTCATACTCTGTCCTTGGAGGTGTTTTGTTTTGTTTTGTTTTGCTGTCAGCAGTGGATGGTAATTGATATGTTTGTGTTAGATTGGAAGTGAGTGTGGTGTAACTTGGAGAGACATGGTAATAAAGGAAGGAGACTATTTCAGATATTCTAAGATCAAATATATATATATATATATATATATATATATATATATATATATATATATATATATATATATATATATATATATGTAAACATAGCAGGCACATTGGAGAGCTGGAACCAAGACACTAACCAATTTGTGAAGTATTAAACTCTAGCATGACTACTATTTTGCTGGATAATGCTGAAAGAAACAAAGTCAGAGGAAATGTTTTAAGGAGTGCCAAATAGGCATCAAGTCCTTTAAGACATATCAGAACCTAATGTTAGCTACACCAACCCCGAGAATGGTGTCTTTCCTGAAGAAACTTCAACTATACTGCCGACTTGATGAAAAATGACACCTTTGGAGATTCAGAATGAAATCACCCAACAACAGAAGGAATGTCACAAGTCAGCATCGGTCAAGCCTCGGGGTCTTGGTGAATCTCCCTTTACCTACCTTCCAAATGAAACACACTAAATCAGCTCCCCCTAAACTGTCAAATCATGACTATAATTATGTAAAGAGGGGATTTTTTAAAAAACCATTCATTCTGCAGAAAGAAATTTCTTGAAAAATCCCAACCAGGGTCGGAGAGATGGTTCAGCAGTTAAGGCATTGCCTACAAAGCAGAAGGACCCGAGTTCGATTCCCCAGGGCCCACGCAGATGCACAAAGTGGTTCTGTGTCAGGAGTTCATTTGCCCTGATGTGCCCATATTCTCTCTCTCTCTCTCTCTCTCTCTCTCTCTCTCTCTCGTCTCTTTGTATCACTTTGCTTACAAATAAATTAATAGAATATTTTTAAAATCCCAACCATATCCATATACTTTGTGAACCCTCTTTCCCTCTTTTTCTCCTTCTTAACTCCTGTCACCAATTTTTCATCACTAGATAGCTGACTTTGAGGCAGAAAATTAAAGTAGACAATAGAAGAGCTGAGGAGACAGGCTTGTCTCGGAATGGAGAACGTGGATATGCTGACATTGAACATCTCAAGATGTCCTCATGGGAACCATCAGAATGCCCATCATCAAAGAGACAAATGAAAAGTGGTGTAGACATGCAGTGGAATATTATTTGCTCTTAAAAAGGAGTGATGTACTGTCATGTCACAGAACAGATAGGAACCTTGAAAACATCCCGCTAAGTGAAAGAAGCCAGACAGGAAGACAAGCGCTATGTGCTTTGTCTTGTATTTATTAAATACACATTCCGAGATGGATAGTGATGACTGGAGGGAACCAAGGGGTGATGAGGAGTTATTGTTAATATTTTCTGTTTGAGATGAGGACAAACTTCTGGAAATACATAGCAGTAACTGTACTGAATGCCACTAAATTGCACCCTTAAAGTGCTACTTTGTTAGGTGCATTTTTGCACCATAGGATTTATATGTGTATTCTCAAGGGGAAAAGCAGAGTAGCCATGATGTCCTGGAGTGATAGCCTAGAGTAGGCGGAACAAGAGGTGGTCTAGTGTGGGTAAGCACGTTTCCCTGTAGCTGGTTTTCTCTGACGATCAGGCAAGAACAAAAGACACCTGAGAGACTCTGAGACGCCCACCCACCTCAAGGCACATGCCCACTGTAGTGTCCTCAGGGCGGGATAGCAATCTCCGATGGGTCTTAGACATCATCATGATGGTTGCACTTATCCTGAGGCATGTCCTCCCGGAAGATGGGAGCAGAGGGGGCAGCAAGGAGGGAGCTAAGGTGTAATGATGAGCAGCCACTACTATGACATGGCTGTGTGGAAGGTCCTGAAACTGCTCACCTGCTCTGGATTTCCTCCCCAGCACCATGGAGAGACACACAGGTATTTCTAGAGCTCCTACATTCAAGGCATTGAAATATAGGAGCTGGGAAGGTGAGTTACTGGTTGAAGGTCACACACACACACGAGTTTAGTACAAATAATAGCAAAAGACAACTTTTTCAAACACACAGGGCTAAATTTGGGTGAATAAACAAAATTGGCCATGTCAGCATCTAGCAAAAAAGAGGATGATGTCAGAAGTCATCTTTCATCCACACTAAAGGGGGAAATGGAAGATGGTACCAGCGGGATGGAAGGGGACAGCCAAGAGGTGGAGGAGGGGAGCCAAAGGAAAAGAGGCTTTCAAGACTTTTAGTAAGTCTAGAAATATTAGGTTAGAGCCCATAAGAAACAAAGCCTGAGCCTTTAAAGATCCAAGGGAGAATGCATCCTAAAGCTGCATTGGAGAGGAACTTCTCTCTCGATGTCCTCTCTCCAGGACCCGGGCTCATGAGCAAAAGCTGTCTGCAGCATTGCCCTCAACCATGGAAGAGGATGGGAGAAGCTGGTGAGAAAACCCAGTTTCAAAAGATTCCACTTCCACTCATATTACACCGACTAAAGCCAGTCACTTGGCCACATCTAAATGAAGGGTGCAGGTAAATGAAATTCTATCATGGGCCTTGTTGCAGTCAGCTTTCTAGTTGCTGCGCAGAAAGAACCCAAACAAAAGTGGCTTGTGGAGGAATGGGTTTATTTGGCTTATGGACCCAAGGGGAGACTCCATCCTGGCAAGGAAGACGATGGCATGAGCATAGGGTGGACATCACCTCCACCACAGCACTGCAAACAGCTACCGGAAGGTGTGCCAAACACTGGCAAGGGGAAGATGGCTTATAACCCCATAAGCCCACCCCCGACAACACAGCTTCATCGAGGTTGTAAAACTCAAACTGCCATCAGCTGAGGATCGATCTATCAGAACACATTCATTGGTTTGTGGGGGACACCTGGATCAAACCATGACAGGCCTAAAAGAAAGAAATATTTGGTGGAAAGCACCCATAACCTAGGAGCCCCCCCCCCACACACAAGGCCCTCAAGAGTGTGCTCAATAACAACATACTCCCTACCTGGTGCTCTATACATTCAAAACATTTCTTACATATCTCAGGAGACCCTCACACATCAAGGTCTGTTTTAATATTTCCATTTGAAAGCTGAGGAAACAGACTCAAAGAAATTGACTTGCTTGACCAAGGTCACATCCTAGTAAGTAGCAGGACGGGGGTTTGAACTCTTGCTTCCTGAAAGTCCAGTCCTGGGCTAGCTCCTTGATGCAAGATGCCAGTGCGTAGGAAACTGATTTGAAATGAAGCCAGGGTGGCAAGCATACCCTGCAGCATAGACGTGATCTTGCAGCTGTGGGCAGTGTGCTGCCAGGATAGTGACATTGAAGGAACGTCTTAAAAGGCTTGATCAGGCACTCAGCCACTCTGTCCTGGGAAGGTTTTCAGAAAATCACTTTAGCAACATGACCAGTGGCCTTGAAAGACCAAACAATACACTTCTAGAACTCTTCCACAACAATATAGTCCGATAAGGGTTAGGTTTATATAATAGATTGGTGATGCTGTTTTAATAGCAAAATTAAAACAAATTTTGAAGAAAAGTTAAATGTCCAAAAAGTAGGCAAAAAAAAATTTTAATGTAAATTTTTCCCCACAAGTTAAAATACACGGTAATTTTTCTAACAACACTTTTAAAGAGTTCCCAGTAGCATGGGGGAAAAAAATCCTTATGTTATAAAGTTAAGAAAGCAGAATATAAAATTATACAATCTTAAAACAGTTATGAAAATATATAAACATCCTGTGGGTGGTTGGATTACAAATGATTATATTGCATTTAGACTTTCCTGAGTTTTTAAGTTTTCTACAATATATATGTGTTCTATTTATGAGAAAAAATACTAAAGGTTATAAAAGAAACTGACCACCACACAGGATGAATTAGAAGGAAAAATGTAAAAAAACAAATTCTGGCCTTTTGAGGTGGGGCCTAAGGAGAAAGGCAGTTTCTGAAAGTTATTTTGTTTTTATTTTGTTTAAATTAAAATATACTGTCTGTAAGGCAAAGAGGCCTGGCCATAATAGGAAAGGTTTAGTTATTAATTATATCAGAAGCAGACCTGCAGAAATAAAAGATCACTATGCATAAACCATAGTTTCATTTAGCAACTTCTCTTTTTATAGAAAAGAATAAAATTAACTTTGACATTAGTCAGAATGTGACAGCTTGTATGACTAGCTGTCAGAGATTTTTGGTTTAGAAAATGATTGGCCTAAAACGACAGCGACCAAGGTCCCTGGACTTTCCCATGAACTACTAATACCTTGGGAAAATTAGCCTCTGTTTCTTCATCTGTTTAAAAACATGGGGTTAAAATAGGTGATCCCTGCAACATTTTCAAGCCTTAAAAGCTGTGACTACTTTAGTCCATGTTAATTTCATGTTAATGAAATCAACCTGTAAGTGCATTTGTATAAAACATTAGTAGCTAGACCACCCACCAAATCAATGATATTGGAATGCTGTTACATATGCCAGCATTCTAGGTGCCATATTAAATTAGAATGGAGTCCTTTATCCAACATTTAACATTTCCCAAAATGTTTTGTAAACTTACATGAAAAGTTAGCTGTGAGATTTGTGCAAAGCTTAACAATGAAACTATCTTTTTTGTTTGTTTGCTTAATTCGAACTAAACAGAGCCCAGTTCGAGATGGCAGGTAGCAACACATCTAAACACAAACATACCATAAATTACAGCCTTGGTGCCACCTGCCTTGCTTAATGATGAGCTTAGTTATGTTTCTTTTATTTAAAAAAAACAAATATTTACCTGCAAGCAGAGAGAGATGAAAAGAAGAGATACAGACAGAGAGAATGGGCATGCCAGGGCCTCCAGACACTGCAAATGAACTCCAGAAGCATGAACCACTTTGCACATCTGGCTCTATGTGGGTGCTGGAGAATTGAACCTGGGTAGTCAGGCTTTGCAGGCAAATGCCTTAACCTCTGAGCCATCTCTCCAGCCCCTCATGTTTCTTCAGGTAAAATACTTGAGAGGTGTCTGGGTTGGGGACACAGCTTCTAGATGTGAAATACAAAGGAATGGAGATATAACACAAATCCAATTCACCCCAATTTCCAAAAAGGAAAAAAAAATTCATACAATAAATACAGAGAACTGAGGTGAAGTCTCAGTGGTTAAAGACAATTGCTTGTAAAGCTTAATGGCCTGGGTTTGATTTCCCAGTATCTACCTAAAGCCAGATACACAAAGTGGCTAATGTGTCTGGAGTTTGTTTATTGGAGGCCCTGGTGTGCCATACTCACTTCCTCTGTGTCTGCTTTTTTGTCTCTGTCCTCTCTCTCTCTCTCTCTCTCTCTCTCTCTCTCTCTCTCTCTCTCTCTCTCATAAAAAACATTAAAAATAAATACAGAAAATATTTTAAAGCAGAAGTCATTTGTGTTTTTATTGAAAGGTCAGATTGCAATATAAGCTTTGCAGACCACAGGAGGAACTCTATCCCAACTGCTCGACTCTGTCCTTGTAGCACAGCAAGAGCCATAGAGTGTACATGAGCAACTGAGGGTGGTTATGTACCAATAAAACTTCATTTACAAATACAGATGGCCAGTCTGTTTGCCTACCCTTGTCGGAAAGCATATTTTCCATTCATATCGCATCCAGTTAATGTTAGATGAGGGTGAAAAGAAGGCTAAGAAACGCATTGCAAGCCGAAAGACAGAGGTAGAAGGGAAGGGCCGAGGGAGAGGGAGAGAGAGAAGGCAAGAAGGGCAGTGGTTTGAACCCAAGGAAGAAATGTTACACAGAAAAGGAGAGAGAGAGAGAGAGAGAGAGAGAGAGAGAGAGAGAGAGAGAGAGAGAGAGATACAATGGAAGACAGAGAAAGTGAGGAAGAAAAAGAACATAGAACCAGGAAACCCATTTCTTGGGCAATGGGTCACAAACTGCTAGGAGTCATTTATAAACAAAAACACACCTAAATGTGGTACAAAAAATATGTTTGGCTCACAGCTTCAAGTCTTTTTTTTTTTTTAAACAAAAAGTGTGTGTTTGGCTAAGAAGCACTTGCCTTGCAAGCTTGAGGACCTGGGTTTGGTCTCCAGAACCCACATAAAAAATGCCTGGCTTGGTGACTCAGGCCCGTAATCCCAGTGCTGGGGAGGCGGAGGCAGGAAGATCCCTAGGGCTGACTTGCCAGTCAATCTGGCCTAATTGGTTGAGCTCAAAACCAATGAGGGTGGTCCTGTCAAAAAAAGGGGGGGTTGGCATTCCTGAAGAATGACACTGAGGTTGTCCTCTGACCTACACACACACACACACACACACACACACACACACACACACACACACACACACATTCACATACATGCAATATAATGTAAGAAAACCAGACTAAAAGAGGAAGAAGACGGAAAGAATTAAAGGGTGTGGAGAAAAGGGTAGTGAAACAGTCCAAGGGAAGCGGGAGTAAAGCAGTGATAATGGAGAGGTGAAAATGAAGAGGCAAAGTATACGACAAAATAATAGCAAAAGGGTCCATTTTCCCACCCTGTCAGGGTTTGCTTCCAAGAATTCTAAGTGCCAAGTTTTACAACCCTTTGGTCTTGCTGGAGATGTTTTTGGTCAAATAAGTATACTGAGACATGTCTGGCAAAGACATGGCATCTCCTTGGCCGCCGTGATCTAAGCCCATGGGCCACTGGCTTCTCCAAAAGAGTCACTTTCTCCCCAACTGTGAGCTCAGCATATGCACAGGCCTTAAATGACAAGGATGAAAAAATCAACAATTGGTCACAACTGTTTCCTTTCAATTAACAATGAACACTCCCAGGTACTCTAGCACTCTGGTCCTAAAGACTAAAGTGAACTCCAGTGCTGACTTTTAAAACCTTGAGACATGGGAGTAAGAAAGAATGAAGGACTCAACCATTGGGCAGAGTTACATGGAAGCCATGATCTTTCTCTCATTCTCTATCTCGCCTCAGGAGATACCAGCAGTCTCTTTTCAACCCGTACTTGGCTTTAAATAACGCTCACATTCAGGAAGTTCTTTACATTGAATTCAAATCCTTTCTGCTCTAGTCAAAAACCTGTTTCCTCAGCAGAGATTTGGAACAGCTGGTTCCCATTGTCTTTATATTGTCTTTATGGCCACTCTTCTTAAAGGTTCATAGGCTCATGAAGAACATTCTTACCAACTTGACCCAAGACTTACAGCTCCTTCTTAAGTATTCCCCAACAACATTCTTCTATACATATGCCAATATCCAATTATCCAATCTGTCAAGAGATCAAGAAAGCCTCTATTTAACCAACTCAAGAAGGAGGAGGGCATAAGGGCATTTCCTTTGTACTTAAATTAGTAAATATCTGCTTATCTGGACACTGCTGATCTGCAGTGTGGGACAGTGGTTATATCTGAGTAGGGAAGACAGGAGAAAGAGCAATCTTTAGCTAACTGCCTTCATCTCTGCTTTGTGTGTGTGTGTGTGTGTGTGTGTGTGTGTGTGTGTGTGTGTGTGCGCACGTGCAAAGGGAGGCGTCTTAGAATTCTGACAAATAGCACCCAATGTAAGACCCTCAATGAAATTTGTAACTGTCTTCTTCCCGTCACACATCTCAAACCGTTTCTTCTTGAAAGCATTTTTAACAAATCTGGAACAATACAAAAGACCTTCAGCTGACTTTTAGGAGCATACAACATATGTTCACAAACATCTGTGCTTTTCCCAAGCCTGTTTTTTTTTTTTCCATTATTGTCAAGAGAAAAGATGTTTAGTGGAATGTTTCTCCACGGAGGCACAAGTCTCTAATACTCCCTGTTGATTACATATAAAAGACGCAAAATATTAGTTTATTAAAAGCAGCTTCAAGCATTGCTGTACAAAGCAGTTCTCCAATGGAACAGATTTATGAAGTAACGGCTGAAAGGTATGCAGATCACAAGATCCATGACAAATGTACTTTATTACACGGATCAGAAATTCCATCTGTACTAGCAGTTACTGTACAATGAGCCACAACACAACAAAGACCGCTTAAAGGCTTTGCTGATATTGAAAACTACAAGGACACAACGTGAGAGTGAGAGAGTGTTTCATAAGATAGCATAATACCAGGACAATTCATCGCTTTAGGAAATAAAGTACAAATAAAGTTAATATATTATAAGGCTATGCATTCTTTAAATTAAAAATTTGAAAGTCTTTTCCCTATTCATTCTGTAAAGCAGATGTTTATAGCCTTTTTCCATACTTTAATTTGGAGCTTAGTTGAATGAGTACCAGATTTAACAACATTAACAAAATTAAGGAGATTTCAGATTTTTGTTATTTCCACTAAAGATACTAAAGTCCATAATGATGTAGTGCCAAAAGGCTGGATAGAGCAAAATAAATACATGTCAAACACCACGTTCTACAACACATTTCTCGGAATGAAAGGACTTTGAATTCCAAGTTCAATGTTTGAATCCTTCTGCTGCATTCCATCCAAGTGACTTCCAGACTGAACTCAACAGGGCATGCAAATTTGGCCCTTTTCCTCTCCCAGCATCCTAGTTGTAGTAGTTAGCCACACGCCACTGGGATGAATCTCCAAACCAGGCACAATTCGGGGGAGGAAAGTATTTATTGAACTAACACATCCAGGGGAAGTTAAGGAAAAAAGGCTGGCCCCTTTCACAGATCCAAGCAGAGACAACCAGAGGCCCAGCACCTCCAGAGCCAGCAAGCAACTGTAACACTGTAACTCACAAATAGCAGAACTGCCAGACTTGGGTTCCGGCTGCTGTTTTGCATATGTATCCCTAGAATTTTGCATCCAATTTGAAATACCTCAGGGCTAGACACCAGGAGGCCAGGCCAAAGTGACACTTCCTCCAGTCAGAACTGACTGGAGACAATTTACAATTAAAATAAACCTTTGATTCTATTGGGGGACATCTATTCAAACTGCCACACTAGTTAAAGAGTTCCTCTTCAGATGGAATTAGTCTAACTTCCCATCCAAGGTATTCCTGCCGTGCCCAGGACAGTCCTGCTCTGACTTCACAGATATGTGACTTTGGTCATTATTTCTTCAGATAGTTTCCTCATGAAAGTACTCATCCCAGAGCATCACTTGACAGATTTAATCACCTACGTGAAGTATTTAGCAAAAAATGCACTGTCTTAATGTTGGCTAGTATTTTTGTTTGTTTTTATGAGACAAGGTGTTGTATGGCAAAATTCCTCCACATTGAAAGCAGTGAACAACTTGCCAGTTTTATCAAAAGTAGCTGGGACAACTGAGAGAGAAGGCATGGGGTGGGTCACCACACCCCCACCTGACATGGCAGGTGCCCCTGTGCCAGCAGCATACAATAAAGCAGGAGGTCTCATGGCCTCAGGGGGATGACTGGGCATCTAGGGGGGGAAAGGAACAAGGAATGATGAAGTCCATCTAGGTTTTTTCTTTGGAGTCACCTGCTCTGTAAGGAAGACCTCACCCCAAGGCTGAGGGAGGACCACCCAAGGAGTAATCTTGACACAGGGAGCCCCATCAAAGTGGCTGCTCTGGGGGCTCCATATTCCTATAGATAACCCTTCTCTACACTTTATAAGCAACCACCAATAAATTCATTGATTCACTTAACTATATGGTACAATCATATGTTGGTCTGCCATTTGAGCACTATGTGGGGTGAAGACATGTGTTTGCATCTCCCCAGGGGAAGTTTCCTGTGACGCAAGGTCTCTAGCTCAGGCTGGCCTTGTGCTCCTTATGTAGCTGAGGATAACCTGAAACTTGATCCTCCTGTCTCCACCTCCCCAAGAACTAGGATTTATAGGTATGTGCTGCCATGCCTGGTTTGAACTATTTATTACTTTTAGTATTATTCTATCACATGAGTCTTATTTGACATCACATTGTAGTTTTCCTCAGCTCTGAAATAGGTGCAAAAATCCCTTGGCAATCAGCTATGTACATTTTAAGATATCTTTTATAAATAGATCCAAACATCCCTTGACCTCCAGCTGCCTAGAAGGCCCCTTGAGATGGCAGGGTTGCCTCTGACCTGCCATAAGTACTTACAAGTCCACCCCAATCTCCATTCTCTTGTAAAAATGGGATATGTCTGCTGCAATGGTGATTTTATATGCTGGAAAATACAGGAAAAGTTATCATTGTGCCTAGCACAAATCTGAATCACTCTGCCAGGTAGGTTAGCTAGGAAGATTAGACAGTAGCTCAACAGTCAGTTCAACTGCATTTCAGTTGTAATGCCTCAATACTGGGCAATTCTTTGAGGTTTCTTTTATGTCCCCATCACTCTAGGTTTTATTTTATGCCTAGAACTTTATTAAATGGCACGTCCCTGTGCTTCATCATCCCCTCCAGTGCTTTTACTTAAATCAAGTCATTGATAGCCAGTTACTTTTTTTCTCCAACTCCTAAAATTCATGTCCTAGTTATATGGACCTAAATTTTGAAAACATCAAATTTCTTAGCAAACAAATATATACCACTGCACATTATAAGTAATATGTTTTAAAGGGGGAAAAGATACTGACATTAACATGACAGCAGCAATAATAAAAAGTGTCGTCAACATCATGACCTGTCAGGTGGATGGCATGCTCAGCATCCCGGCACTCAGGAGGCTGAAGCAGGAGGACTGCTGGGAGAGGAAGGCAGCATGAGCTGTGAGCACCAGGTAAGCCGGTTACTGTCTCAAACAAGCAAACAACAACCCTGCTAGATTCTTGTAAGCTTCCGCTGTAGGTCACATTTCTTCTGGTTAGTCACTTGGTCACTGTCGTAGTCAGACACATGCTGCTGGGATGAACCTCCAAACCACACACGATTATGGGGAGGAAAAGTATTTTTTGAACAGACCCAGGGGAAGTGAAGGAAAAAGGCTGGCCCCCTTTCACAGATCCAAGCAGAGACAGAGACGGAAGCCCACCACCAGCACCACAAGCAAGCACACTCCAAACTAACAAAAGGAACTCCAGGCTTGAGTTCAGACTGATTTTTGCATATGTAAAGCTAGAATTCCAGACCCACCTCAGAAATACCTTAGGGCTGAACCCTAGGATCTGGCCAAGGTGACACACTTCCTCTAGCCAGAAGTGGCTGGAGACAATTTACAGTTTTAATAAACCTTTAATTCTTTTGAGGGAAATTATTCAAACTACCACAGTCACTATCCAGCTTAACCTATACCTTCTCTAATGAAGAGTTCCTTAGGAAAACCTAATCTAGTTTTGTTGAGATTTGAGGAAGATTCTAGAAATCTTTTTTTTAAAATAAAACTTGTGTGATACCTGATCCCGAACTGCATCCACTCAATCCTATAATAGATTTAATCAAATGAAAAGCAGTCTAACCCAGGAATTACTCTTCTTCTCTGGTAAATTTTGTGTATCCTTGAGAGGTAGAATCATTGTTAGAGTATGAGCTGTGGAAACTGATAACCTGAATTTGAATCCCAGTCATTGGTTCTAGTTATATGGTGTGTGCCTCAGTTTCCACATGTATAAATAGATATTAGCACCAAATTTGCAGGAGTTCTGGGTACATTGAGTTAACACTTTATTATCCTTACATATAATTTCCTTTATTAAAAGCACCAAGAAAATGTTTCATTCCATTCCCAACATGCTGCTTTGCTTGAGCGCCATCTGGTGGCCGTTCAATTCTTTGGAAACTATCTAAAAAGATGGCAAATTGTAAAAGCTAAACTAATTATATAACTGAGATTAGAGAACTTACACAGCACCACACAGCAGGAGCATTCAGGTTCAGGGAGTTCCAACCTCATAAAGACAGTGGGTGTCTTAAGGCCTGGAACTCCAGGGAACACAAAAGAGAGCAGCACCTGCAGTTCCCCTGGGGGGAGAGAGGCAATATGGCAGGTCACAGCCTGACCATTCAGAAGCAGGATGTTCTAGTCTGGTGAAAGATAGAACCTATCTGGGGACAGAACGCCTCAGACAGGAGAGATAGTGGCTGAGCTTAAACCTAGTAGTGTAACATGCCAAATAGCACCCCCAAAGGGCCTCCCTCCAATTACAAATTGAGAGCAAAAGTTCCCTTTCAGGCACCTGCCAGAGGGGTAAAAAGGGAGATCTCAAAACCCGCCTTGCTGGGATAAGGAGGGAGGGAGAGGAGCAAGTAAACATGCTCTGAATACCCCTGAACCCGAGTAGAAACACACAACATTCTACACCCAGAGAAGATCTCTGACCCACATGCTATATTGTATACCATATACTAATCCAGAAAGCTGGAATACCCATAACCTCTGCAACTAACACATCTGTGGTTACAACACTAACCCAAACACAGATAATACATAGAACAGAACAAGGCCCCCCCACAACAAGAAAAGTAGACCCTTTTCAAGAAATGGGAAGAAACCAACATAAAAAAATACAGCAATACAGTCTGAGACTCCCCAACCTAGGACAACTAGTCCCACAATGGAAGAGGTCAACGAGAACACATGGGAGACAAAACGGCAACCCCCAAATGAGAATAAAATAACCCCTGGTCATAACTGCAATGAGATCATGACCAGGATGATGGCTGAAATGGAAGCTGTCAAAAAGATGTAAATGAAATGAAAGTCAACAGTGGCTGCATAGACTTAAGACTGAACTTAATTTAGAAAAGTTTGACTGACGTCAAAAACACAGTAAGTGAATTAAAGGTGAACCAACTACAGGAGGAGCTAGAAAATCAGCTGATTAAGTTTGATAAGGACTTAACCAAGCTCAAGAATGAATTCCAAGAGATATTAGCAAAAACAAAAGTGGACTGGAAATTGGAACTTGCCAGAAAAATGGAGAACATGAACAAAAATATAATAGAATCCAAAAATCAAACAGAGGTTTTAAAAGTCTCCTTTGAATCCCTCAGCCCCAGAGTTGATAATCTGGAGAACAGATCCTCTGACCTTGAAGACAAGACAGAAGAAAATACTAGGGACTCCATAGGCTTCAAAAAATTTGAAATATCATGTGAGCAAAATATGAGGGATCTGTGGAATACCATAAAGAGACCAAATCTCAGGATAATGGGCATTCCAGAGGGAGAAGAAACCCAGGCCAAAGGCATAGAAAATATTTTCAACAAAATTATACAAGAGGTCGTGGTGGCGCACGCCTTTAATCCCAGCACTCAGGAGGCAGAGGAAGGAGGATCGCCAGGAGTTCAAGGCCACCCTGAGACTACATAGTGAATTCCAGGTCAGCCTGGGCTAGAGCAAGACCCTACCTCAAAAAAAAAAATTATACAAGAAAATTTTCCTTAACTTACAAGAAAAAGACTGGTCCAGATACGAGAAGACCACAGAACTCCAAACAAACAAGACAAAAGAAGGAACTCTCCAAGACATATCTTGTTTAAAATGTTTAACATAGAAAGTAAGGAGAGTGTACTCAAGTCAGCAAGAGAGAAACAGTGCATCCCTTATAAAGGCAAACCCACCAGACTTACATCAGACTTCTCAGTAGAAACCATGAAGGCCAGAAGGGCATGGAACAATGCTCTTTTAGGCCTAAAAAACTATGAGTTCTAACCTAGGCTACTGTACCCAGCAAAGATGTCACTCATAATAGATGGAGAATTGAAAGTGTTCCATGAGAAAAGCCATCTCTACAATTATATGAACGCAAAGCAAAACTTACAGAGAATAATACTAAGGGAAATAACCCGCGCAGAAGAAACAAGCAACCTACCACAGGACTCTAATAGAGAACAAGCATGGTAATTATAATTGTTGGGCAAATAATAACATGGGAGGCATCATCACTCATAACCCTCCATCATGGCAGTTTTTAAGGCAAACCTCACAGTTATAACTCTGAATATAAATGGACTTAACTCCCATATAAAAAGGCACAGGTTAGCAGGGTGGATCAGAAAAATGGACCCTTCCATCTGCTGCCTTCAAGAAAGGCACCTGAATTCTAAAGACAGAAATCTCCTCAGGGTAAAAGGATGGAAAACAATTTTTCAAGCAAATGGAAATAAAAAGCAAGCAGAAGTGCTTACATTAATATCTGACAAAATAGACTTTAAACCAAAATCAATTAAAAAGGACAATGAAGGTCACTTCTTACTCATCAAGGGAACAATCCAACAAGAGGATATGACTATCATAAATATGTATGCACCAACTTCAGGTGCATCACATTTCATAAAGCAAAATTTACTGAAAGACAGAACAGAAATAGATTCTAATTCCATCATAGTAGGAGACTTTAATACACTATCATCTCTACACAGACCACCCAAACAGAAGGTCAGCAGGGAAATAATGTAGCTTAACAATACCATAGACCAACTAGATCTGACAGATTTATATAGAACATTTCATCAAAAGGACACAGAAGATGCATTCTTCTCAGCAGACCATGGAACCTCAAAAATAGACCATATATTAGGTTATAAAGCGTCCCTCAACAAGTTCAGGAAGATCAACATAGCCCCCTGCATCATATCAGACCACAATGCATTATAATTAGAAATTAATAATGGGAGGGGCAGCAGAAGCTATACCAACTACTGGTGTATGACCAATACACTCTTAAACAATGAATGGGTCATTCAGGAAATAAAAAAGGAAATCGAAAATGATCAATGATAATGAAAACACAACATACCAAAACCTATGGGACATTATAAAGTCAGTCCTATGGGAGAAATTCATAGTGCTAAATGCATTCATAACAAAGACAAAGAGATCTCAAATCAATCACCTAACCACCCAACTAAAGGCACTGAAAAAAAATAGAACAATCGAACCCTAGGAGCTCAAGGCAAAAAGAAATAATTAGGATCAGAGCTGAGATTAATGAATTAGAAATGAAGAAAAAATAAAAAATAGATAAAGAGTTGGTTCTTTGAAAAAAAATAAGATTGACAAACCTCTGGCCAATCTAATTAAACAAAAAAGAGAGAAGGGCCAAATCAACAAAATCAGAAATGAAAAGGGAGAAGTCACAACAGATCCCAGTGAAATTGGAAGTATCATCAGGTCATAATTCCAAAACCTCTAGTCCACAAATTTGGAGAACCTGGAAGAAATGGATGCATTCCTGGAGACCTACCAACTACCAAATCTTAACTCAAAGCAGATAAAGTTCCTAAATAAACCTATCACATCCATGGAGATTGAAAATGTAATCAAGAACTTCCCCACAAGGAAAAGTCCAGGACCAGATGGATTCTGAGCTGAATTCTACCAAACCTTCATCATAGAACTGAAACCATTATTTCTGAAGCTTTTTCCTGGCATATAAAAAGAGGCGAGGCTTTGTGATGATTAAGTTTATTTGTCAACTTGAACAATGTAATAATCCATAATAATCTTGGGCGTGGCTCTGAGTTTGCCTGCAGGAAGGATTGACAAATTCCTTTTGGGATTTTGGAGAAGACTTGTGATGGTTAAATTTGTCAATTTGAGCTAATCCATAGTAATCCTGGGTGGGCCTTCCAGAAGGAGACTAACATAAGGAAGCTTAAGGGGAAGGAGAAGCTCTTCCTTCCTCCCCTGGCTGCTGGTGCTTGTTTGTGACTTTCACTCGCATCCTGCTCTCCTACCCTTCCTGGACATTGGAACCCAGTTTCCTCGGCCTCACATCGTGGACTGTCAGCTGCTGCTCCCCAGGGAACCATCAGGCCTTCTGGGCTGGATTGGGACTGCTGAGACATCCAGCCACATGGACTGAACAGCTACTGGTTCCTTCAGCTGTGGGCCTACAGACTGCTATCGTTGGACTGTCGTAAGCTACCCTAGTAAATTCCCTTTTAGTATACTCCATTCTATCAACTCAGTTTCCTCTAGAGAACCCTGACTAATACAGGCTTCCAAATTCCTTCTATGAAGCTAGTATTACCCTAATCGCCAAATCAGACAAAGACACAACAAGAAAGGAAAACTACAGACCTATATCCCTGATGAACTTAGATGCAAAAATCCTGAACAAAATCCTTGCAAACCAGATACAACAGCACATCAAAGATATTATCCACCTAGACCAAGTTGGCTTCATCAGAAATGCAGGGATGGTTCAACATACGGAAATTGATTAATGTCATCCACCACATTAATAGACTCAACCACAAAAACCACATGGTCATCTCAATCGAGGCAGAGAAGGCCTTTGACAGAATTCAATACCACTTCATGTTCAAAACACTGGAAAGGCTGGGCATAGTCAGCTTATACCTCAACATAAAAAAGGCAATATACAAACCCCCTAAAGCCCAAATAATACTCAATGGGGAAAGACTTAAGGAGTTCCCACTTGAATCAGGAACAAGACAGGGGTGTCCACTTTCACCACTGCTATTCAACATAGTGCTCAAAATTCTAGCCCAAGCAATAAGACCACAATAAAAGGGATTCAAATTGGAAAGGAAAAAGTAAAACTATCCCTCTTTGCTGATGACATGATCCTATATATAAAACAGACCCAAAGAATAGTATCAGTAAACTCCTGAAGGTGATAAACTCCTTCAGTAAAGTGGCAGGGTATAAAATTAACACACAAAAATCAGAAGTCTTCCTGTATGCAAATGATATGCATACAGAAAAAGACATCAGGGAGACTGTCCCATTTCTAATAGCCTCAAAAAAAAATCAAATACCTTGGAATATCATTAACCAAGGATGTGAAAGACTTGTATAATGAAAACTTTAAAGCGCTCAAGAAGGAAATAGAGGAGAATGTGAAAAAATGGAAAGATGCCCCATGCTCCTGGATAGGGAGAATTAATACAGTAAAAATGGAAATCCTTCCAAAAGCAATTTACAGATTCAATGCCATGCTGATAAAAATTCCTTCCTCTTTCTTCACAGACATAGAAAAAATAATCTCAAAATTTATATGGAAGGGCAAAAGGCCTCAAATAGCCAAAGCTATACTAAGTGAAAATACTTACTCAGTAGGTATCACCATGCCTGATCTAAAGACATACTACAAGGCCATAATAACTAAAACAGCATAATACTGACATAAAAACAGGCAGACAGACCAATGGAACAGAAGTGAAGATCCTGATCTCAGTTCAAGTAACTATAGTTACTTGATCTTTGACAAAGCTGCCAACAATGTTTGCTGGCATAAAGATAGCATCTTCAACAAATGGTGCTGGACAAATTGGATTAATTCCTGTAAAAAGATGAAAATAGACCCACTCCTTTCACCATGCACAAAGATGAACTCCAAATAGATCAGGGACATCAACATAAGACCTGAAACCCTGAAAACCCTAGAGAAAAAAATAGGAGGACCTCTCCATAATATAGAAGTGGGGAAAAACTTCCTGAGCAAACCTCCAGTAGCCCAGGAGGTGCAACAATCACTTAACCAATGGGACCTTGTCAAGCTCAAAAGCTTCTGTATAGACAAACATACCATACTCAGAGCCAACAGAACACCATCAAACTGGGAGATGATTTTTGCCAGCTATAATACAGACAGAGGACTAATTTCTAGAACTTACAAAGAACTAAAAAATAAATAAATAAATCAAACAGCCCTCTCACAAAATGGGGCATTGATTTCAACAGAGAATTCACAGAGGAGGAAACATAAATGGCCTTTACACACTTAAGAAAGTGCTCATCATCCTTAATCATCAGGGAAATGCAAATCAAAATTACAATGAGATTCCACCTTACTCCAGTCATAATTGCAATTATCAAAAAATCCAATAAAAATAATTGGTAGTGAGAATGCTGGGAAAAGGAAACCTCATTCACTGCTGGTGGGAATGCAAACTCATTCAACCACTATGGAAAGCAGTGTGGAGACTCCTGAACAGATTGGACATAGAGCTACCAATGGACCCAGATATCCCTCTCCTAGGCATCTACCCACAAGATGTCACCCCCCAGCATAGAGACATTTGCTCAACCATGTTTATTGCAGCCCAATTCATAATAGCCAAGAATTGGTATAAACCCAAATGCCCATTTTTGGATGAATGGATAACAAAGCTGTCATACATTCACATGATGGAATTTTACTCTTCAGAAAGAAAAAAAAGGATATAATGAAAATTTTAAAAAGTGGACAGATTTGGAGCAGATCTTACTTAGCAAACTCACACAGGAACAGAAACTCAAACTCTGCATATTCTCCCTCATATGAAGTTCCTAACCAGGTTAAGCTTAAACCTTAAGGTGAAATGAGAAACTGTAAAAGGAGTTGAAGGAATAGGGGGGAGCGTGCAGTGACTTACACAATAAGCTGAACCAACAATGAATTGTAATCATAAAATCCTTATTTCCATACTGTAAGCTTTTGAGAAAGAAGGGGGTATCACCTGCTAAGATGGAGCACGAATGGAATGGGAGGAAGCCTATCCTCATGAAAAATGGATCTGACCTGGAACTCCCTGGCCCAGGCGTTGGTTCCATCCCACACTGACCTGTTGATCAATGAGACCCACAAGGTCCCTAAAACAAGATAGAATTGTCAAAGCTCTTGAGTACCCACTCCAGACCAAAGGTAAGATCCTATTGCTGAGGGCTGGAGAGATGGCTTAGTGGTTAAGGCACTTGCCTTCAGTGCCTAAGGCCCTTGGTTCAATTCCCCAGTGCCCACATAAGCCAGATCCACAAGGTGGTGGCCTCTCTCTCTCTCTCTCTCTCTCTCTCTCTCTCTCTCTCTCTCTCTCTCTCTCTCTCTCTCTCTCTTCTCTCTCTGTTAAAAATAAATAAAATAAAATTTTTTAAAAAGATCCTATTGTTGAAGTAACCACAAAAAGTCATCACACAACACCCAGAAACCCTGCAAGATCCAGAATGGCAACCAGCCCCCAGATTCTAGCATATGCAGTGCTGGAAGGTGCTACATAAGCAGCAAGGGGAAATTGGTCAATAGTATTTGGAGAAAGCAGAGACCACTGATATACAATGCAGACTGTTGCCATGAAAAGGCTGAACACACTGCCTCCTAGGAGAGATCAGCAAGCCAAGAAGTGATCACTTGGGCAATAGAGGTGCCATAACCAGCTTTCAAATTGGCCAAGAAATCCACTGCCATGGTTTGATCCAGGTGTCCCTCACAAACAAATGAATGTGTTCTGATAGATCAATCCTCAGCTGATGGCAGTTTGGGTTTTACAACCTCGATGGAGCTGTGTTGTCAGGGGTGGGCTTATGGGGTTATAAGCCAGCTTCCCCTTGCCAGAGTTTGGCACACCTTCCTGCCGCTGTTTGCAGTGCTGTGGCAGAGGTGATGTCCAGCCCTCTGCTCATGCCATCGTTTTCCCTGCCAGAATGGAGTCTCCC
>PVHP010029749.1:0-22112 GCA_004024765.1 Zapus hudsonius
GGTCTGTGATCAGCTCTGAAAAGCGCTGTCACAGAAAGATGCCCCAGAATGAGATGCAACTCGGAGAGGAATAAGCATGAACACAAGGCGTAAAAACAATCATAGAGACCAAGATGGATTCAAGAGGGGGGGCTCCAAAGCAGGGGCCCGCCGAGAGGTGCAGCCCTGAGCAGAGCACAAATGAGATGGGTTTGCGATAGGAAGTGACAGAGAAATAAATAAGAAAGGAGAGATGTGCATATCCAGGGGCTGGGACACAAAGCCAACAGGAAATAGTCTCGCAGGGTAAGATGAGGAGCCTGGGATATTGCAGCCGGCCCAGCAGTGGGCATCTCATTACCCAACAGAGGTAGGCAAGGTGGAGCGAGTTCAGGGAAGGGCACCAGGCATGATTAGGTAGCGGGAGAGATTAATTTATGAGGAAAGATTAAAAGCTAGCGTGGGAGAGTGGGCTAAGGGAAGGCTGGTTCCCTGATGGTGTGGAGGAAATGTCGAAGGGATCAGGGAGTCTGGAAAGAGGTTGGCAGGGGAGGAAGCTGGGCCTGGTCCATCCGGGTCTATGAGATGAACTTGGCCAAGGAGGAGAATAACAGGAATATCCACCTAAGGAGACACGAAGGGTAAAATTCGAAACAAATCTTAAAGCTACCATTGATGGCTGCCACATACACAGCTTGGAAGCTATGAGCTTTGCAGTCATTCTCAGAGGCAGGAATGGTTTTGGAACCCACTGAAGCATCCTCCTCTCCAGCCTGGCCTCGTGGCTCTGTTTTATGGAGGAGATGGGAGTGGAGGTCTGTGTTCATCCGCCATGTGCTTGACAATGTGTTAGGATGGAGAAGACAGTCATATAAGAAGGTTCCTAGTGTCGAGGGGCCTGAGGAACCCATGGAATTAACTCTTAGGGCCATGTAATTAATAGTTCTGTTTGGGAAAAATAAAAGAAGAAAGAGTGGGAAGGGTATTGAAAGCCAGATCTAGAAGTCTTCTCAGAGGAGGTGGCATGTGAACTTGGCCAAGGATTGGTGGGACACAGGGCAGGGGGAATGATAAGTACAGAGATATGGAGGTCTGAAACAGTATAACATGTTCAAGGAGGTGGAAAAATTCTACTCTGGTTGGAGCACAGGAGGTACAGTTGACACTCTAGGTGAGGGGCAGACATAAAAGGCTTTGTATACATAAAGCTCAGAAACTTGAACTTCGAGTGGACTTGAAAGCTTTAAAGAAGGGACTTAATGAAAATCTGTTGTGGCACTGGAAATATGTGGATTGTCCTGGAGGTGGTGAGAATTCAAGGGGAGGGATGGCCTGGGGACAAGGTCATCCATTTGACCACTGTCTCCATGATCCAAGGAAGAGGCTTTAAGAGCCTGAGCTGCAGAAATGGCAGCCTTCAGCTAGAGCTTCAGACTTTTCTGGATGTCTGACTACGACAAGTAAACGGGAAGACAGAGTTCAATGAAGAAGGTCCTGGTCTGTGCTCCTGGCTGCTGGTGGTGGTGTGGAGCTAGGTGGGGCCAGGCAGGCTTCAGGAAAGCAGGGGCTCTGGATGGACAAGCTGGACTGGAGATGCACTTGAGGGGCGTTCTAGACATGGGTGAGCAATCTTGACTTAGAGTCAGGAGTTTTCAACTGCTTTGTTTTGCATATAAAATGTCCCCCACAGGCTCATGAGTGTTTAAATACTTGGTCCCCAGTTGGTAACACTGCTTTGTTTATATTGTTTTTAAAAAACTTTTTAACACTTTTCATACATAAACATAATATATTTTTATCATAATCGCCTTGCATTACCTTCTTTTCTCCCTTCCACTGAATCCCTTCTTTCTAGCTATTTCCATGTTATTTTTTGCCCACCTCCATCAAACATTAACATATTTTGGAACTGGTGGGAGGAACGCAGACGAGTGTGGTGCTGTGGGCTATACAAGCCTTTAAATATGATTAACAGAAATTAATGGGTGATTTTGGTGAGAATGTGGAAGACCAGAATGCAGGTCTTATATAGCCCGCAAAACTGAGTTTCCGATGTTTCAGAACAGAACATGGGAATTGGACTGGAGAACATTAGCATTACATTTCAGCAATGTATCTTGCTATATTCTGCTCACATCCTGAAATTTTGAGTGAGGCAGAATTACAAAGTAATGGACTATGGGCTGCGGAGATGGCTCAGCAGTTAAAGGCTCTTGCTGGCAAAGCTTGTCAGCCCAGGTTCAATTCTCCAGCCACCGACATCAAGCCAAATATTCATTGGCAGAGGCAAGAGATGTGTGTTTATGCATATGCATGTACACACACAAGTGCAAATAAGTAAATAAATATAATGACTCTAAATGTTAAAAAAAGAAATGGACTAATTTGTTTGATGGAGGAAAGATAGTTTAGCATGTGGTTGCAGCACGTTTGTTTGCTGGCTGCATTTAGTGAGGTTTATAGTAAGAATTTAAATTAAAAAGTGTTTTTTTCAGGCATGTAAAAATGCAAGAATTACAGGGTCATGGGGGCTTGCAGTGAGGCCAGACAACAGGGCAGTTTGCATTCCCTGAAAGGCCCAGTGTGAAGCTGTGACAGTAAAGCCCAAGATGCCCTGGAAACCCCAGGCAGGATGTTGGAGATGTGAGGCATGTGAGGTCCTAGAGGGAGGATCTGTGGGCAGCAGGCAGCAGAGGGGTGGGGCTATCCACACCCATTGGAGCCCAGCTGATGTCCGCACGAGCCCTGGATTCTGGATGTGGAGCTGTAGGATTTTTAGTGTTGGCTTTGCAGGCAAGTGTCTTAACTGCTGAGACATCTCTCCAGCCCTTCATGAAGCCTTTTAAAGAGATATTTTTATTTTTGAGTATATGTGCACGCACGAGACAGAGAGAGGGGGGGAGGGCCTCCTGTCACTGAAAATGAACTCCAAATACACGCACCACTTTGTGCATGTCTTTATGTGTGTCCTGGGGAATCAAGCTTTGCAATCAAGAACCTTTAACCCCTGAGCCATCTCTCCAGCCCCCATGAAGCCTTTATAGAGTATCAGTATCACCAAATTCACACTAAGCCTTCATTCAACAACTCTCCTACTTGCCTGACCCAAACTTAGTCCTGTTACAGTTGTCTTTCTCTCGGTAATGAGGCCCCCACCATCTACCTGCTTATACACACCAACAATCCATTCATCCATTTATTGATCCAAAGAAAAGGCTATTGGGTGCCAGGCCACATTCCAGGCCTAAGCGACACAGGTTCCTTCACCTCATGAAGGTCAAATTCTTCTGAAGAAGATAGGCAATACACCAGTAGAAACATCATACAATATCTTCAAACTACTCCAAAGGTGACTCAGGCAGGTAAGGAGAGACATTAGAGCAGAGCCTGGGTCAGCTCAGGGGTGGGCCATGACTGATCTAGAGAAGGGTCAGCATGCAATGGGACTGGTGGGGAAGGTGGGTAGGAGTCAACTTGGACTTGGTGAATGGCCCCCTTGCTGACTCTCCTCCCTGCTCTTCATGTCCAGCCCCTCATCTATCACTCTTCTCTTACTCAGCTGTTACTACTTGACTTCCAGCCACTGGGATGCCCCCTACTGGAATTCTGCAAAAATGTTCTTCGTGCTCCCAGCCTCCCCTTCTTGTACCTTTCTGGAGTTATTTTCCCAAGATGCGGATCAGATCATGTCACTCACCACTCTTGGAGACGGTCCATTCCCACTGTTGTGAGGATCCAGAACTGCCTCCTCCCCAACCCTGGTCTGTGGGCTCAGCAGGGTCTGATGCCCCAGCCTCATCTGGTACCACTCCCCCACCCCCAGTCTCTCTTGCACACACAGCACTCCCCAACTCAACCTTCTCTTTAAAACTCCTACTTAATTTTTGTACCTCAACATCCATTAGGAGACCCTCCTGAGGCAGTTAGGGTGACTGGGTCCCCCAAGTAAAAGCAGGAATGCCCTTGGACTTACCTTGCAGTCTCTGCTTTGCTTGAGCTGACTGCTTATCTCTCTGCCTAACCTGCCCTTCCACCTGAGCTCCTCCGTGGGGATGGAGTCGGGGCTCTCCTGGCTGGCCAGCTCAGATTCCTGAATCTCCAGGTTTTGGTAAGCTTCTTTTTCATCTCCGCCAGGCTGAGATGAGGGAGGACCCCTTTTTCTCCCACATGGATTTGGCCCCCTCCCACCTCCTTCAAAGCTTTCTGTACTTTCTTCTCTTTCCTTCTCTTAATCCAATAAAATTTCTCTGAGTCTTGCCCTCTGGCCTATGGATTTAATTCTTCAAGTTCAGAAGACAAGAATCTGGGGTACCCTAAATTTGATGGTGCGTTGGCATCTTTGTGTATTGACAAGGAACCCCAAAATTCCCATTTCATTGCCCTGAAATTCAACATGGACAGTGTCCTCTGTTATTGCGTGTTTAGAAGCATTTGCTTCTTTTCTTGCATTCCTTCTTAGGAGTGTTTAATCCAATGAGAATACGTGCTGTGTCTACCTTAGTCACTGTGGGAACTCCAGCATCTAACACAGTGGGCTCTCACATTGCAATCATTGAATGAATGAATGAATGAATGAATGAATTCTGCTTATGTGGGAAGGAAAGCATGTCTCTTTGCTTATGTGAGATGAACAAGTCTGGGGAATCTGGAAGTGCCAAGTATGATGAGTAAGAGAGCCCAGAGCCCAGAGCCCAGGGATGGCAGAACTACCCACAACCCCAGGCTAGACAGAGAAAGGGGACATTCATCTGAGAGCAATTCAGACAGAAGCCAACTCCATTTAAAGAGGCATAACACTTTAATGATCATGGAAGACCAAAGGGCTAATATTGCCAAGAACAAATTGCTGGTTAGGCTGCCTGGGCGAAGTCAGCAAGCAAAGAGAACGCTAACCTGCCAGTGTGAGGAGACGTGGTACTGTGAACTAGTGTACCAGCAACATCTGAAACATGTTCATTGGGTTAATAGAAATGCCTGGTATATTAGACATTTTGGGGCTTATTATTCATATTAGTTATAATATGGAAATCAAAACTTATTTCTAAATTGCAATCAAATGATATTTTCTATTAAAACTTTAATAGCAAACCAAATTAAGCAATGCTATGGGTTACATATTAGTAATCCAGTTCAGTTATAACTCATAATTTTTTATTCTGTTATAAATCATCATGGGAATGAAATGCAGCAAGATATTTTCCAAAATGAACTAAAAAGACATATTTGGTAAAACGCAGAAGCTGCTTAAGAGTTCACATTAGCATTGTGTCTCACTGAAATCAATAAAGATGAACATTAATAGCAAAGCTCCACATTTATGAAAATAATTTACCTTCCTCTGCACACTGTCTTACAAAGCCAAGAACTGGTAGGGTCCTAATCCGTCAGTGAACCAAGTCTCCTTTGTCAGGGTGAAACGATGCATAATCCTCTTTTAAAGGTTGACATGACATTAAGAACCAACCTTACCCCATTTCCTGTCCAAGGTGCAATGGCCTTTCCTTAAATATGTTTAAATTCCCCTATTGCCTCTTTCCCAGATAGGCGCCCCATGTATGCTTGAGAGACAGACGTCTTCACAGAATGTTGCAAATGAAATGCACACTCTGGCTAAGGTGTAGAAGATATAGGAGGCACACGGGGAGTATGGTGATTTGAATCAGATGTCCTCCATAACCTTATGGGCTTTGAATGCTTGGTCTCCAGCTGATGGCATTTTCAGAGGTGGAGCCTTGCTGGAGAAGGTGTGTTGTTGGGGGAAGGAAGGGCTTAGAGGGTGTTATAGCCAGTTCCCCCTTACCAGAGTTCAGCCCACTCTCTCTTTTAAAAAAAAGATAGCATTTATTTATTTAAGAGAGAGAGAAATATGGGCACACCAGGGCCTCTTAGGACTTCAAATGAACTCCAGGCACATGCAGCACTTTGTGCATCTGGCTTGACATGGGTACTGGGTAATTAAACCTGGGCCAACAGGCTTTGCCAGCAAGCACCTTAAAACACAGAGCCGTCTCTCCAGCCCTGGGCTCACTCTCTTGCTGCTGTTTTCCACCTGCTGCAATGTCCAGTCTCTGCTTGTGTCACGCTTTCCCCTGCCGTCATGAAGCTTCCCCTGTAAGCTGAAATAAATCCTTTCTTCCCACCAGCTGCTTTTGATCAGGTATTTTGTCCCAACAACAGGAAGGTGACTATAGCAGGGAAGAAGGAAACCTGCCGGAAATCCAGGGATGGTCAAAGCTGCAGAAATTTAGAGGAGGCAGAGAGGGCTGGAGTCTGGCAGCTGGCTGCCCAGGTACATGGCTTTCTCCATGTGCCCCTTACGGTGCCCACAAGGGGCAACACTGAAAAGTTTTCTCCATCTCTCCTCTTTGTTCTCTCTCCTCTCTGTATCAGTCAGAGATTTAGATCTGAAAGCTCCCCCATTTCTGGAGCTGCCTACCTTCGTGCCCGCATGGGTTAACTTGGCAGAGCAGTGGAGAGGATGCTTGGGTAATTCTCTATTAGTCCACTGAGAGAATAACTCCATATAACCACCTCCCCTCCTCCCCTTCTGTTCTTCCGAATGCACAGAAACCATCCTTGTCATTTCTCCTCCCCTGGGGTCCACTGTGTTTCTTTTCAGAATCAGGAGTAAATTATCTCCAAAGAAGGGTTCATTAAGAATAAATAATAATTTGTACTTCTAATGCACCTTTTGTCTAAGTATCTCAAAGCGCTTTACTTAATTAATTAATTAAGAGAATTAATTAATTTGGAAAATACTCCTGAAGGGAGGGAAGGCAAACTTACCACACCTGTTTTCCAGATGAGTAAACTGAGGTCCAAAGCAATGGGCTCAATGTCCCAACAGGAAAAGTGTCCAGATGGGTTTGGGGGATGGGGTGCAAATAATTCATTCCAAGGTGTGGAGGTGGGTCCCAAAAGGCAGGCTCTGAGGAAAGGACCGGGGTTGGCGAGGACAAAGTCTGGTGAAATAAGAAGCCAAACCCAACTCAGGCCATAGGGGTAAGTCCAAGTTACCAGGAGATGCTACCATAAAGAAATCAGGTACATAGGCCAGCCACCCACACCACACTCAGCTGGTTTGAGTAACAGGTGCATGGCCCTACTGGACACTGATGGTCATGGGCACACAATTAAGTGCCTTGGAGCACTGAACCCCTTCCTCGATGGTCCCTGCTAAGATGAGGGCTTAGCTGCATGCAGAGCCCTCTGTCTGTGGTGGGGCAGACGGGAAAGGAGAGACTAGAGACTGGGGGGAAGGGGGCACATGACATAACTGGATAACTGGGCATTCCTTGAACTCTCTCTCTCTCTCTCTCTCTCTCTCTGCCTAAACTCTGAGATCCTCCAGTCCCTTGTCCCCAACACTGCCCCAGGACACCAGGACTCAATCTCTAATGTTTCCTGGCTGATCTTTGGCCAAACAGGAGATAGGAATTCAGGCACTTCCTAACATCCCCTAGCCTCACGCACTGCCTCCAACCCCCAGCCCTCAGTCACCAGCTCCTCTGGGCAGCATCAATTAAGCCACACGTGCGTCCTCACACCCACGCGCACACACATATCCAGACCCCCACGAACACTCACAGCACTACAGATTAACAGCCCAAGCTTGTCTTTTTCATTGTGTTTTTATTATGATGCTCCTCAATGATGTTTTTAAATGAATTTTGAATAGTCCCCGTAATTTGGTTTGTTCTACATAGCAATGCAAGTGTGAGGGCCCCGTAGGAATTGCTGCGAGGAATACAATATCGTGAGCATGGCTTCTGTCTCTTCCTGCTTTCTCATAATTAAGCTTTATTGAGTTGTAAAATGAACAAAAAAAAAACCTGTTTATTGATCCAGGTGCAACATGCAGCCAGAGAGGAAAACTTTCTCCCGCCCTTGACCCCACCCAGCTGCACTGGCCTCACTCAAGTTCTCTCGCTCTGTTCCCTTCAGACATGGAAAAATGGAGCATTTAGCTGCAGGCAGCCCATTTTTGGATTCCATGAAGCTAACTGCTGGTATTTAAAGTGAAGAGGAACACTAACCAGGGTTTGTCTTGAGGCAGAAGAAGTCTAGCAAGGGACTTCTAGCTTGTCTCCTATTGAAACTACGCTTCTGTCACTTACAAAGTTTGTCATTTGGGTTAATATGCTGCCCCATCAGTTAGCTCTGGAAGGAACTGCACACTGAAATCTTGTGAAGTTTGGCAGCCTGACAGGACTTGCAGGGAGAAGTCCATCTGGAAGGTCTCTGGAAGAAGCTACACTCTACCCATGTGCAGTTCTGGCTAGTGGGCGAAGGCCAGTCTGGAGGCGGCCAGGGGAGGCAATTTCTGGTGGTTGGGGCTACACGAGGCTAAAGGACGGGTTGACGGCCCTGATGGCCTGCCCATCATGAGAGCTCTACCTTCATGATCTCATCTAACCTTAATTACCTCCCAAATACCATCCCAGTGGGGGCTGGGACTTCCGCATGGGAATTGGAGAGACACAAATATTCAGTCCATAATCAGTTTGGTCCAGAAGTAGCTTCCTGTCATGTCAGGGCTAGAAACTAATAGTCCAATCTTCAGGCCCAAACTAGGTTCCCAATTGAAACCGAGGTCAACAGTCATATTGTTTCCCAGTCAGTCACAGATGTCAGAGAAACTGCATGGAGAAGGCCAGTTCATGAGGGTGGAAGGAACCCCCACAGGAGGGAAGGAGGAGGATCTGCTCAGAGGAGGCAGGGGCTCAGCCTACATTCATGCCAGCAAGTACTGTCCCAGAAGTCAAGGTTTCTGCATCATGTCATTTGGGTAGATCCCCCCCCCCCCCGCCACCAAACGAGATCTGTCCTCTATCCTCATCCCCACCCCAGCCACTCCCAAAGGGAAAACTTCCGAGACTAAGGGCTCTCTACCAGGTGCTCCCACACTCCTTGGGACTCCTGGGAGGCTCTCTGCAGAAACCATTATTCTGTGGAAGACACTCCTCTATGGAGAGTTCTGGTTGCTGAAAGGAAAGAGGACTGGCCAAGGCATTGTGGGAGGAGGTTGTGCTTGTGTTCAGTATGGCTGATAGGTGTACACACCTGCCATGGTCACTTGAGGAAGGCTTCCGTCAAAGAATACCATCAGCTGAGTAGGTTAAGCAACGGGCATGGAATCTGGATCCTGAGGTTAGGGTACCCATAGGGACAGGTTCTGGAGAGGGTCCTCCTTGGGGCTTACAAACTGTGCCTTCTCACTATGTCCTCATATGACAGAGGAAACACCGGTTCTTGTATGAGGGCTCTGCCTACATGACTCATCTAACCATCACACCTTCCATAGTCTCCCTCTGCAAATACTACCACACTGGGGGCCAAGACTTCAGCATGTGAATTGAAGTGATACAAATATTCAGGCCATAACTGCACCCATCATCAGCCCATGAGCAGAGGTCACTTCTCATCTCCAACACAAGATGTTGAGGAAGGACCATGTTCCTCTTCCCCTCCAACTCCTTCAGAATGGCTCTTGCTGCCTTCTTCACCTCTCCAAAGCTCTCACCAATGTTATTTTGTCCTAAGCAGCAGAGGAGTTTCCATGGAGGGTTAGCCTAGAGGTTCTAACAGCCCTCCCCAGGATGCCCTGAGTCCCACCCTAGACCTGACTAGCCATGATCTGTTCTTTTGGATATACTTGTCACTTCAGGGTCACAAGTTACCTCTTCCCACTCAACCTGTGATGGCTGAACTCAGGGCAGCTAAGTCATGTCAAAGACCAGGACGGTTGTCACCAGCACACAGTCCTGTAAGGCTGACTTCTTGGACAAACAGGGCCAGAGTCCAATCAGCAATATTCTGTCATAGCACTCCTAACTGACAGCGACTCTTGTGTACCTATATTCACCACATTTAGCAGAATTATTTTGGTACAAAATCCATGCCAAATTCAAGGGACCTCATCTCCATATCTCTGATGGGACCAAAACTAAATTTCTACAAGCAACTGCCTGCAATACCATGAGTAAATTAAGAGATGTGGTGTTACTGGAAATGAGGAAAGGTGGACTGAGTCCGTAAGATCGGGGTATGGGTATGTGGGCATCGGCAGACCCACCCCCACTCTTGGTTCAGTGCACAGCACACAGCTCAATCAGTGCCTCCCACATGGAGTTCTGCAGACGGCCGGAGAGTGCTGTAGATCCCATATTCTCTGTTACTTTAGGGTGCATCTGCTCATGTGTGCGTGTGTGTATATAAAATGTACCCATGCATAAAGTTAATAGGTATACATGCACATGGTGATGTTTGGGACAATATTGTAGTAAGCCTTCTATATATGTATTAATGACATTTGTTATACCTGAATATGCATATGTATTTGTAAGTGTGTGGCCTGTGGGAGAACCCTTGAATGGCAGGGCAGGAGGACCCGTGTGTCCAGTCAGGTTCACTCTGGTGAGGGAGGAGGAGCCACAGGCATCTAGCACTAAAGTAAACCCCCTAAGAGCACAGTAGTGAGGAGAGGATCTGATGTCAAGGCCATAGGGGCCCATAACCCTGATGGGCTAGGGCAGCTGGCTGGGCCCTGGCAGCTCCCCAGAGAGCAGAGCTCAGCAGCATTAGGCTCTGGCTGACCTGGGGCCCCAGCGGGGAGTTGGGGGAGGGGGAGAAGTTGATGCACAAATAGACATGAGGGTGTGAGGTCCCTGAGGGCACTTCCCTATCAGTCTCCAGATTCATCCCCTGGGGGTGTGTGAGAGACAGACACATGGATTTATGTCGGAGCTGTCTAAGGGAAGCCCTGGGTGATAGTTCTGAAGTTAGCAATGCGATGCTTCCTCTCATTGGAAGGAAATGGAGGCCTCAGTGATATGTGATGGTGGGCAGAGAAACATCCTTGAGCTAAGGACTGAAAGGACAGGAACAGAAAGGAGTAATTAGATGGATAATTATGAATTTTGTCTGTTGACTCCTTTATTCTAAGAAAGTGAAGAGAAAGCTAGTAGAACTAAAATTGTGAAAACATATGTGGAATTGTATCTATGTTCCGAGGGTAGAAATGTGGCATTGAAAGACAGTCTTGAGAAGTTTATGGACAATTCGTGATGGAAATGTGTGTATAGGAGGGACAAGAAGTTCTTCCCTAATGAGTCTTTGAGTCTATGAATGATATCCTTGAAAAGATGGATTAAAGCAAACTGCTTCAGTGAAAGACCTTCTGACATATTCTTACAAATGACTATGGAGGAGACATTCATTGCATCCACACAGTCAACAAGGTGCCCGGAAGTGTAGCAAAGCCAGGTAGGTGGGTCAGACTCAGATGACACCTGAAGAGACCCATGGCGATAGGGCACGTTTGTTGATGGTAAATGACAGGTGAGTGTTCAGGAGGCCAAGAGGAATTCACAGAGAGCAGGAGGTGTTCAGAGAAATCGAGAGACAATATTCTGTGTGCTGGGATTCGGATCCCCAAATCTTCCTGTGGTGGACGTTTTCTCAACAGCCTGATACTCCTGGGAGGTAGGGGTGCCTTTGGGAGGTGGATCATAGTGTAAAGTCATTGTGGGTAGAGCCTAAAAGAGGTTAGTGAGACCTCAACCCTTTCTTCTTCTTTCTTCACTTCCCCACTACAAGGTAAGTGATTTTCCTCTGCAATATGCTTCTGACATAATCTGTTGTCCCGGGCCCAGACAATCGTGGCTGAAACCTCTAAAAGTGTGAGCTAAAATAAAACTTTTCTCATTATGATTTGATTATCTCAAATGATGGAAAACTAATCCACACACTGTGAATATATCTGCATGCATGAGTGTGCGTGCGTGCGTGTGTGTGTGTGTGTGTGTGTGTGTGTGTGTGTGTGTGTGTAGGGCTTCTGTAGCAGGATTTTTAAGCCCTGCACATGGCTGTATTTAGTGTACCTTATGTAAAGAGAGTTGCTGCTTTAATTTCTTGTTCCCCTACCTCTCCATCCATCTGAAGCATTTTATTAGAAAGTCATAGGTAGGATTTTTGTACAATTTATTCTCTAAATTAGGACACATAAGAGTGGCAGAGGGCACTGTTGATCATAGTGCTGGACAACTGGCAGAACCTAAGATTGTCTTGGGCAGAGGGGTCTGGGGAGACCCTGGCATAGATGTTAGTAACAGATTAGCCTCCAGGGCTCTGGTGGTACCATTTCCCTTTATCAAGGGTTCTCTCTCCACGCCAACCCTCATCTAGCACATGGGTAGCCCCATCCCTCTTAGCAGTGAGGTGCCCGTGGAGGTAGGTGAGTGTCAGGGAGCACCAGTGGGTTACGGGGCTCCTGTGTTCTATGCTCAGCAGCGCCCTCAGCAGTCAGGGATCCCGCAGCTCAGCCAGGGATTCTAGCACTTAGTTCATCTACTGTTACACCACCGTTTTCCCTGGTGCCAGTCCAGGCAGGCGGTGCTAATGGATGCTTGCATTATGTCCCTCATTACTGCTTAAATATTTATTAGACCATTATGTAGTTAGTGGCTAGGAATGGTGAGGGGAAGGGGCAGAAGGTAGCAATGGCCCTGGCCAGATGCAAGGGTTAATTACAGATGGGATAAATCCCCCCAATTTAAAAATTACATCAACTAGCAGGGTTGGGAGAATGAAAGGGAACTGTTACTTACATGTAAGGAAGTGCAGGGTAACCTCACCAGGTTTGGAGTCTTCCGGGCGGGTGCCTGGCTGGCTGGATGCACTTGCTCTTCCCTTCCCCTACCTGCCAGACCATGGACTGCCTGAGCCCTAAACCAGCTTCTAATTAAAAACCTTCCCTAGGTTTATTTTTAAATTATTTTCCTCTTCAAGCAACCAGTGTGTGGGAAAAACTCACGCTCTCCTACAACTGGAGTCAACATCCGCCTCATAAAAGAAGTTCCAAAGGTAACTCCGGGGCTGACACTGTGAAATATTGTTCATTATAACGAAGCAGCTGAGATAATGTTGCATTCTAATTTCCCTTTCTCAGTCAGAAATTAAATAAAAAGTCATGTCTAAATTACAATACTGGATTGAGATCAGACGAGGGCCCCATGCAGAGAGCTCATGATCTATCCTTCCCACATTTTAGAGGCATTAAAAAAGATTATGGTCGTGTTTTTTCCCTCCCTTTTCTTGGAGGCCATTTACATTTGTTCTGAACTCTCACTGTGTTTCATTCGAATCTCTTAAAAGTGCCAGTACACATTGTAAGTCAATCACAAACTTAAATTAAGAAAAAAACAAAACAACCCAAGAAAACTAGGTCTCTGAACTCCATGCTTAGGTACTTACTGGAGAGTTTGCAGTTCTGCTATTAGCTGTCTCCTTCCTGACCTCGCAGTTGGGCCAACTATGCAGTCAGCCAAGCTTTTTCCAGGGGACAGAGAGTGACGTGTCAGTAAAATACTTCAGAAAACAACTGAATGGAGGAAGGATTTATTTTGGCTCACGGTTTCTGAGTTTCAGTCCATTGTGATGGAAGGGTGTGGTGAAGTGATGCTGCTTAATTCGTGGTGGCCAGAAAGAAGAAGGGAGAGATCAGGAGAAGTCAGGACAAGATATCCCTGCAAAGACATATCCCAAATGATCACACCTCCAACAAGGTTCCAATTCCAAAATTGCCATCAGCTGTGGATCAAGCATTCAGAACCCATTAAGTTTATGGGGGCACCTAAATCAAACCATCCCAGCCTGCATCCTTCCATCTCCAACATTATCTTCTGCTTGTTGGGCATCTGTGGTTCGTGGCACCAGGGGAAAAGGTCTAGGAAAAGGTCTAGGTCCTTACCTTTCCTTCCTTTAACACAACTCAGCACAGATGCCTCCCTGCCTAGCATCTGCCAGATAAGGGCCTAAAGCAAGCACATGTCACCCAAATTACTCATTTATTCACCTCATTCTGCTCAAGCATGTCTGATTTTTGTGTTTCATGACTGTATTTATCATGTGAAAGCAACCAGTAAAATCACTGATGAGGAAATGCAGTGTGGTGAGGAAAAGGACCGTGTTCACCCTGTGGTTCCCAACTAGTGTGCAATGAATACACTAGTTATATGGGATCCAACCTCTCAGCTTTAGGACACTGGGTAGACTTAGTACTTGAGATGGTCACTTATGGCCTCAGGAATGCAAAAGGCCACCTGATGTCGGGAGGTCTAATAGTATATGTTATAGTCTTGCAGCACCATGATCACCATCGCCATGGCAGAGACGAGTCCCAGTGTCCCACCACCACCATGTAGCCTTTGCCATAGGTCTTACTGCTAATATGTTCTGCCACACCATGGGTCCAGGAGCCATGTTCAACCCTAGTACAAAGACTGGAGGAGAAGAGATTCAGAGAGACCTTGTTGCAGTCAGCTTTCTAGTTGCTGCGCAGAAAGAACCCAAGCAAAAGCGGCTTGTGGAGGAATGGGTTTATTTGGCTTATGGACTCGAGGGGAGACTCCATCATGGCAGGGAAAACGATGGCATGAGCAGAGGGTGGACATCACCTCTGCCACAGCACTGCAAACAGAGGCAGGAAGGTGTGCCAAACACTGGCAAGGGGAAGCTGGTTTATAACCCCATAAGCCCGCCCCTAGCAACACAGCTCTAGCGAGGTTGTAAAACCCAAACTGCCATCAGCAGAGGATCGGTCACTGAGAACACATTCATTTGTTTGTGGGGGACACCTGGATCAAACCAGGACAACCCTTGCTGTTCAGTGATGAGCCTGGTGGCAATGTCCCTGGATTGGTCTTCCCATATGCTAGAGGCTTTCACCTGCTGACAGTGGTTGTTTCCTCGAAATGCCATCCAGACCAGCGGCAGAATGGGTACTTCAACAACACAGACACAGATTAGAATGTCATCATTCTCCCGATTCCTTGGCATGAATAAGTTGAATTGGACTTGAGATCCATCCAGATCTTCACAAAAATTTCAACACTACATTTGTTGATGAAGAAAAAGAAAGAGCTGTTAGTTCCTTGAAATATAATTTCAATGGCTATGAACCTTTCAAAGTTATAAAAATGACTTTAAAATTTTTATTGCTCTCTCGTGCAAAGTTTCTCATCAAAGGTGACCACCAAAGATTGCAGAGATCATCGTGTGGAAAGTCCTGGTGAGGCAGAAAGCAGAGTCACGTCAAGCACAGACTGGAAGGACACAGTTATGTTCATCGAAGGAAGCAAGAAAGCATGGGCTTCTTGCTAAAAGTAGGAAAATTTTTAATATTAGTTAATTCTGTATATGGCTTTCCTAATGTTATAGTTTGGATATAAAATATTCCCCTCCCCAATAACAGGCTTTATGTATTGAATATTTGGTCCAAAGCTCAATGGCACTGTTGGGGGAAAGAGGTCTGAACACTTTAGGAGGTGGGACCTGGGAGGCATATCTTTGGGCATGGATCTTGTCCAGCATCCCATTACCACCATGAGTTAAGTAGCCTGTGTCACATGATCTGACTGTCATGGGTACCATGGGTCAAGAACCAATAGAGCCAAGGACTGATACCTCAGAAACCATGAGCTTTTAAAATAAGTAATCCCTCCCTTTAAATCATTAATATCAGGTATTTAGTAAGAATGATAAAATGCTAAAAGACAATGTATAATATTTTATTTTTCAATTTTTATTTTATGGAAAGGAAGTGGGCTGGCTTTCCCCCTGTCTTCTATAGATACTCCATGTTCTCGGCTGTGTTCTGCTGTGTGCAGTACAGCCATTTTCATTTTCATGCTGAAGGATCATGCTTGGTACTCATGAATTATCTCATGGATTTCAGTCTGGCTGACAGTTCTATTCTGTGCTGATTATCATGGCTATAATCCTTTTGCAGGCAAACAGAAAGGTTGACAGGGGCCAAAGATAGCACAGTATAATACTAAAAGGTTCCCCTGGGAATTGTTTCCCAGTACCCTTCCTTCAGGTACCCCCAAGACCGAATTCCCAATAGTAGCAAAGCCGGGTATAGTGAAGAAGAGGGAAGAGGATATGGACGGGGCAGGTGCAATCCTCAGATAGAAAAGCCATCTGTGCTGGCTTACCCAATCCAACCCTGCCTCTCTAGTTCATCCAGGAGGCTCTCTTCTCCACCTCTTGACTTTAAATAACTTCCTGAACTATAAATGCAAAGAGTTCCAAATGAAAGCTGATTGATAGGCTCGTATAATTATATAATAAAAACACACTGATATGCATATACATTATGTGTGGGCTCGTATGTCTATATACATCTGTATCTATTCCAGAGGGAGGAATATGCAATAATGTCTTCTGAAACAAATTGTCAAGGTGTCAATAAGGAATTTCATAATGAATGTGTGGGTGTGATATGGGGTAATTTCAGTGCAATTATACTTCTCAGGCTGATTTCCCAAGACAGGTCTTAAAGGCACAAGTCCCATTCCCAAGCGGAAAGCAGGAGGTTTTGCTTCCTATAGCGCCTTCAAAGCATCACATTTCTAGGCCAAAATGCCTTCCCTGGAGCAGCCAGACCCATCTGAGGAATTAGGAGAGTGTTGAGAGCTACAGGCCACAGCTACAAGCTTGTAAAACTTGGGGGAATTTTCTGTGTTTGACCCCCCAACAATCATAACAACCATTTCATAGCTAGGAAATAAGGAAGAGAATTACCCCACTAATGGAGTTAGCAGTCCCAGAGAAGAGAACTAACTGTTCAAAATGACGGCAAATGAGAGAGAGCCAAAATGGGAACCAGGTGGGACACAGCACAGGGAAGGGGGTTCTGTGTGGCTCCTGTCTCCAAGGGGCTCCCAGCTTGCCCAAAGTTGATGTGAAGTAAAGCAAGCATTGCACAGCCCTAAACCATGGCACCCTGAAGTGGGGACTTAAGGAAGACTCGTGGCGCAGTGCCATTTGAGCTGGATCTAGAAGGCAGAAGTACAACCGAGGGCTGGTCCACGGGAAAACCGCTCACAGCTCAAGCTCCAGTGAGTGTCCAAGGTCGATCCTCAGACACCACATAAAATGTCAGATCCATGGTGGGCTTCTGTAATCCAGCATGCTGAATGCAAAATGGGAAGCGGAGATTGGAGAAAGTTCCTGTAACTCACAGTGAGCGCAGCAGAGATCAACAGTAGAGTGAGATCCAGAGAAAGAAACCCGGCCTCAACTGTTGAGTGCTCAGCACTAAATGGGACATTTCTATCACACCCTTCAAGGCTCAGGAGAAGGTGAGAAGAATTGTAAGAGCCAGAGGACAGCAAGAGTCCTTTGGGATGCTATCCTCATACATAAAGTGAACACTGCGTTCATGACCTCATAGCGGCTATTGTCACTGCTATAAGATTATATAGTATTGAGCACATCAACACTTTAAGATAAATGATAGAGGAAGGCAAAAAAAATTAAGTCATCAGAAATAGAAGGACAGTTGGAAGAAAGAGGTTCAGTGGAAGGGGACTTGGAATGAGAGGGGATTATGATTGAATTACATTGGGTCCATGTATGAACATTGTGAATAAAAAGTTTAAAAAATGCAGGATGTGGTGGCCCACGTCTTTAATCCCAGCAGAGGCAGAGGTAGGGGGATCATCATGAGTTCAAAGCCAGCCTGAAACTACATAGTGAATTCCAGGGCAGCCTGGGCTACAGTGAGGCCCTACCTTGGGGGAAAAATTTTTTTTTAAATAACCTTGAGGTCCTACGTTGTGCTCTTGAGTATACAGAGACAAATAAGGCAGGTTACCTGTCCTCAAGAAGCCTGTAATCCAGGTAATCAGGTTGGGATAACTGGTCCGTAACACATGCTTGGGGAGTTAATCAAGTCTTCAGGAAGATGGAAGACCTGAGTCTGATCTTCAGAACCCAGAGACGCAAGAGACAGTTTCCCAGACAAGCAAAGGAAATGGAAAAAGAAATTAAGATGGAAAAGTCTAGAGAGTTTAAGGAAGCCTGATGCTCAGTGGGAATAGAACAGAGAACTGAGGTGAGTCAGGGAGGCAAGATCGTCCAGGGAAGATACGCATGCCCAGAGCCTCTCCCTGTGCCATTGCATTGCGCAGAGGCTGCCTCTCTCTCCCGGCTTCAGCTAAGCAAGAGCCTTTGTCTCTGAGCTGTTCAAATGTGTGTGTATTCTGTGGACATTTCGCTTTCCTACGCTGGCTGTTGTTTGTCTGAATTGATTAGCCTTTCGGTGTGGGAGCCATATGCTGTCTGTCAGGCGCCTCGTCTCACCAGCATGCTGATGTCAATAAAATATAACGGCACTTGAAGTCTGCTGGGGAGATTGATGCTATGAGTCCACATATCCAAATCAGATCTGGATTGAAAACCGTTGAGTGCTGTTCCCCTTCTCTTGTGATCTGTAGCACCAAAAGTGAATCATGATGGGTGCCCAATACATTGGGCACCAGCTCTTCTCTCTGGCTGCAGAATAGAGCATTTGATCCTGGTCTGGTCACTACAATACCCCATTTATCAGGATACCCGTGTTGGTCCAAGGTGGGCCTATAACTCTCTTACTCACAGGCCCATGGGTAAGAGAATACAAATACTGGCAATCCACATTTGGAACACAGAAAAAGCCAAGGAGAGACAAGGATGACAGAATCAATGTCCTAGGGGTACTGGGCCCTCTGCTAAAACCGTCTTTGGTTCTAGGAGTTATTCAATGTGTCCCAGCTACAAGTGTCATTACATCTCCTTTTACCTAAGCTAACTTCAGCCAAGCTTCTGTCATCGGCCACAGAGGGATTTTTAAAGAAAAAAAAAACACATTGGAAGCTGGAGAGTTGGCTCAGTGATTAAAGGTACTTGCTCACAAATCTTGATGGTCTGAGTTCAATTCCCCAGTACCCATGTAAGCCAGATGCACAAAGTGGCACATGTATCTAGAGTTCATTTGCAGTGGCAGGAGACCCTGTGCACTCATACTCTTTCTAGTCTCTCCTCTCTGTTTGCAAATAAATAAATAAAATAAACCACATCACAACCAATAGCTGCCAAAACAAGGTATGTGGAAGTCACCTTCAAAGCTTTTACTTGGTCTTGAGTCTAACTAAACACCAACACTCTTGAGATGTCCACTTTCCTCCCTGCTTGCCTCTCGTCCAGATCACAGAGCAGCTTCCAGACTGGTCTCTGCTGAGGCCATCTACCAAAATGCTGCCAAGGGGGCCTTTCTAAAACCCAGCTTCCCTTCAAGAACTTCAGAGCTTGCCTATTGCTTATGTGACGGATGCAAACTTCTAAGTATGAGACAATTCGGTCCCTTTCTGGCCCAGCCTACCTCTTCAGTCCCAGCTCCCGGAGTGTCCCATCTTCCAGCTTTTCCCCAGACTAGATGGCCTTCTACACCTCGTTCATCAGGTTGCTCCTCCTGTCTCCCAGATGCAGCTCACTGCGTGTCCTCAGCAGAATAGTCACAGGCTTACCCCTGACATGAGCATAGCCAACCTTGGGAATTTATGGCACTTTGGTGTTTGAATGATTGACAGGGAGACCACACAACATGTGGGCTGTCAGGTTGCAGAGTTGTATTAGAGTCCTGGCTGTCACCCTTCCTAGCTGTGAGAACTTGACTAACTTTTCCTAATGGTAAATAGGTGGAATAAATTATGGTAGCTATAAAAATCATATATAAAAACTAGGTATAGTATTTTTTAATTTTTAAAATTTATTTATTTGTGGAGAGAGAGAGAGAGAGAGAGAGAGAGAGAGAGAGAGAGAGAGAATGGGAATGAGAATATGAAAGGGCATGCCAGGACCTCTAGCTGCTAAAAATGAACTCCAGGTATATGTGCCACTTTGTGCATCTGGCTATACGTGGGTACTAGGGAATCAAACCTGGGCTGACAGGCATTGCAAGCAAGTGCCTTTAACCACTGAGCAATCTCTTCAGCTCCCCCCCATGCTCTCCATCTGAACCTCATTACAACATTGTGCACATTAAGTCACAATTGTTATCACTGATCCTCTTGCTGTCTACAACAACAAATCTCTTGATTGCTTATAGTCTTTTTCCCCAGTATTCCTCCATCCTATTACAGGGTCTGTATGGAATATACTACATGCTTCATAAATAAAGGACAGGTGGATAGAGGCTTAGATGATGGATGCACAGTCCCCAGCACTGATGGGATTACAAACTCGTCAGAGCAAAGAGAAAATGAGCAAACTCTAAAATAGCCAAGAATGGGGTCACATTATGTGATGCACAGATGTGTTAACTGATGAATAAAGAAAATACTAACATAACTTTAAAGTATTATTATATGATATCAAATTGACCAAAATAAATAAAATGTAGCAAATTCAGTTGGGTGGCTTGAAAGATGGCTCAGCAGTTAAAGGCACTTGCTTGCGAAGCCTGTTAGCCCTGGGTTTGATTCCCCATTATACACATAAAGCCAAATGTACAAATGGTACATACGTCTAGTGTTCCTTTGTAGTGGCACAAGGTCCTGCCATGCCCATACTCACACATTTTTTCTCTCTCCCCTCACAAATAAATGAATAAAATTTTTTAAAAGAATATTCAATTGAGTGGGCTATGGGGAAATAATATTCCTATGTGCTATCAGTAACACTGTAAATTGATCCCATCTGTCTGGAGAACAATAGAATGTGCAACAAACGCTATAAAACTATTCATAACTTTTTAACATACTAATTATAATTTAAGGACTATACCCTCAGTAAATTACCAACAAAAGCAATTAATATGAAGGACTTAGAATTCAGGGGAAAAAAACAACAACAATGTAAGCTCTCAGGGGACAGAAAAACTAAGCAGATTATGGCATTTTAGGTAGCAGAGAAAATTCTCAATATCCACACATAGAGGCACATGTAAAATTATAAAAGAAAAATATAAAATAATAACTGTAGACTGATAAATAATTTTATGCAGGAATATCAAGAGCCCTCCAAGATGCCTTCAGAGGGGTGGGCTAGAGAACCAATAAATTTTGGCACAGAGGATAAATTTTGCTTGGAAATTTATGCCTATATGTTGCCAACAAATTTTGGCACAGAAGATAAATTTTGCTTAGAAAATTTTGGCTATATATTGCAATAGATATTAAACAGAAATCAGAAATTGTTTCATGAGCATTAAATGTCCCTACTTCATAGAGTTCAGTTTCCACCCTCTGGCCTTTATGTCTTACTTGGGTGTCTACAATACTTACACCTTCTCCTCTTCAAGTCCTGTCAGCATGAGGATGTTGACACGCTGAATCTGCTTGATTTTTTTCTGTGTGGTAGGAAGAGATGACTAACTTTCTTGATGGACTAACTTGTAGGCAAGTGCCTTAACCGCCGAGCCATGTCTCTAGCACTTTGATGGACTAAATTGTGACATGCAGATGAGGAACAATAAAGTATATTGCAGTCCTCACCAGGTGAAAGCAAAGCGTGTCTGATTGGAAACGAATGTTTAAGCGGCACATGCTATAGCAATTGCTGCCCAGTAAGTGTCAAGGCCAGGCTATTTGTTCCAGGAAGGGGGCATATCTGTATAGCTGTACTTGGAGGCCACTTCATCCCAGCTACAATAATCTCCCATTCTCTGGGACATCTCCATTCTGTACCAGACAAACAAGTAATTAAATGGAGTTGTCATCGGGATGACCACATCTGTCCCTTTCAGGTCTTTATATGGCTTTATGATTTCTCCCAGGAATAGACACTGTTTTGGCTTTACTCTGTGATGTCTTCCAGTCAACATTTTCTTTTTTTTTTTAATATATATTTATTGTCCATAATGAGTTACATTATTTAGTGGGCAAACCATGCGTTGTTATCCCGAATTCCCCAATTCCCCCCCTCCCCATCGCTGATCAGTTGTATATCCTCCTCTGTGGGCTGTCTGTATTAGTCCTTGTGGCAAGGTATCTTGTATATCTTAGTACTCATCTCAGTCTTCCTGGCCCAAGTGTGTTGTTACTGATGGGTGTCATGCCTCCGGACAGTCTCCCCCACCACGGCTCTCACAATCTTTCCGCCCCCTCTTCCGCTTAGTTCCCTGAGTCGTGGTGGGTGAGTAATAAGGCTGCTTTATTGTTGCTGGCTTAGAGGTCCTTGTGTCGAAAATCCTTGGTTCCTGTCTCAATGGCCTATCCTGTGTTGATTCAATGACTGTGGTTATAGGTCCCTTGTTCATCATTCATTGTCTGCTGAGTTCCTTATGGATCCTCCCTGATATGACTGTGGTG